>CAUYSK010036280.1:0-54148 GCA_963575035.1 Avahi laniger
GTAGTCCCAGCTACTTGGGAGGCTGAGGCAGTAGGATCGCTTGAGCCCAGGAGTTTGAGGTTGCTGTGAGCTAGGCTGACGCCACAGCACTCGCCCCAGGCAAGAAAGTGAGACTCTGTCTCAAAAAAAAAAAAAAAAAAAGATTAAAAATATTTTCATATTTTGATGATTTTCCCTTCCCTCTGCAATCATGAAGGCTCAGATCATGATTGCTTTAATAAAAACTTTTTCTTGTATTGTTTTGTAATTTTATTTTGCTCACTTAAATGTTACCTAAAGTTTTAAAATACTTTTCAAAAAGAAGACTTTAATACCTTTATAATATTCTGTAATATAAATGTACCTGTCTTTAATGAGATCAGATATTATTTTTACTTTTATTTTATAATTTTTCTTTAACTTGGATTTTTCTGAAAGTTATTGGATGTGAGCCTTGAGAGAATTATCTGCCTTACTCTTTCCAATGAATACTATTTGTTGATTTCCTCTGCCAGTTTGTGTGGCCATATTTTCATGTAAAAAAATTTTATGTATGCTATAAAATAGACTAGATATTTTTGTATTATCTTATGTGATTCATTAATTGGACTGTCAGTTCTCATTATAGAATTCTGCTGCTGATGGTTGAATTACTATTGCTTTAAAACACATTTCAGATCTGGTAGGACAACTCCGTCCTCAGTGCTCTTCTTTAAAAAGATTTCTTAGTTATTTTTATTTATTCAGTCTTTCAAAGAACTTGATAATTTATCAAGCCATGAAACAATTTCTGCTAGTGTTTATATTGCGATTGTGGTAAAACTGTAAATTGATTTAAAAAGATTTTACATCTTTATAGTATTAAGTGTGTCTATTCAGGAACCTATGGCCTCTCTGTGTAAATTTGAGGTCTTATCATTATTATTAACTTGTGAGAGCAGAGCAATCCCAGCTGGAGGAACAATGAATGCCAAGATCCTGACCTTGGAGGGAACTTGGCAGATTTGAGAAATAGAAAGAAAAAGTGTGTCTGAATCACAGCGAGAAAAGGGGAGAAAAACCCAAACGAGGACAGAGGAAAGAAAGCAGGACCAGATCATAAAGGTCCTCATAGATCATTGTAAAGAGGCTGGGTTTTATCCTGCTTTAAGTGACCCGAAGTCAGCAGGGAATCATAGGATCATAGATATGCTTTAGAAAGACCACTCTGGCTGTTACATGGTGAATGGGCTGCGGGGGAGCAAGAACGGAGACACAGAAACCAGTTGGGAGATTGTTTCTGTGGCCCAGGTGAGGAATAATGGTGGTCAGGCCTGGGATAGAAGAAAGGAGATATGAGAAATTGCTGGAGCTTGCATACATTTTAGAGGTTGATCTGAGAGAACTTATCGGTGAATTGCATTTGGGGTTGAAAGAAGAATCAAGATCGTGTCTAGGTTTTTGGCCTGAGCACCTAGACAGTCATCAGAGGCCTATCCTGAGATGGAAAATGTTTGGGGGTGGGGGTGGGAATCAGCAGTTCTATTCTCACTCATTTGCATTTGAGATTCCTGCTAAATATGCAGAGATAATACCATTGTGGGGGCTAGGGACAAAAATTTTGAGTTATCCTATTTACAGATGAGGTATTTAAAGCCATGGCATTGGATGGGCTCTCTCAGGCCGAGGCTGTAGGTAGAGAAATCTGTGCACACAGGCCTTGGCACTCCAACAATTAGCAGTCTGCTCGAAGATGAGGAACCCATAAAGGAGACGGAGAAAGAGTGGCCAGTGAGGAAAGTGGGAAATTGGGCAAGTGTGGTGTTCAGAAGCCTAGAGTAGAAAGTGTTTCAAAAAGTAGGAGATGGCCAGTAATGTCCAGTGTTGCTGAGATGTCTCGGCAGGACAGAAGTCACTGATGACCTTCCTATTTCAGTGGAATGTTGGAGATGAAGGCCTGATATGAATAATATCTATTGTTCATAATATACGTTCACAATGTGTAACAACTCCAGCCGTGGAACAGACTGGCCACGCTAAGTCCTTAAACAGCTCATGGAGCTTACACGGAGGCATGTTTGTATGCCAGTGGGAATGGTGCAGTAGAGTAATGGTGCAGTAATTCTCTCCTGCATGAAGCAGGAGAGAATTATATGAACAAGGTCCTTGAGAAGGCAAGATGGGATGCAGAGTCCAAGTGGAGGGATTGAGCTCCACTTGGCAGGGATGGGATGTGCAGGAATACAGGTAAGTTAGTGGAATTGATGATGGAAAGGTACAGAATTCATCTACTTACATCTGTTTTCACCATGAAGTATGAAGTGTTAATGTGGGGTGTTGCTGGTGATAGATAACGGGGCAATCTGTAGGGGAGAGAGGGTGGGACATAAATGGCAATGGAGAGCCTGGAGCGTGGTCACTCAGTTCTGAGGGATGAGTGGTGAGAGACAAAGAGCAGCTCCTACGGGAGAGGGCTGTTAGGAAGACAGGTGTCTTCAGAGTGCAGCAGGATGGAGGAAGAAGGTGAAGGGAAAGTTTGGAAAGGCAGGCAGAGGTGGGACATGGGTTCAGACTGGGATCTACAGAGTCATATGGAGACAACGGGGCGGTTGACAATAGTAGGGCTGGGAGGTTTGGTTTCTGAAGGTGACGAAAGTGAATGGGGATGAGATGTGTTATGGGATTAGTTAGTTCTAGAAGCTCCATAAGCTACTTAAGGACTTAGAGTAGCCAGTCTGTTCCACAGCTGGAGTCATTACACATTGTAAATATACATATCGAATAATTTTGCCTCTTCCTTACTTTATTTACAGTAGAGCATAAGCGTGTCTATATATCTGTGGTCTACATACACACATGCATTTACTTTAAATGGACACATGATACTCCATAAGGTAGACTTTACATAACAGTGTATATCTAGGTCATTTCCAGTTGCTTGTCATGTGTAATAAATTGTTTTTCCCTCCATACTTAGGATTCTTTCTTAAGAGCAATAACCAGACTTCAGTTTATTGTGTGAAAGGCTAAGAACATTTTTTAAGACTCTTGAAACATTGCTAGATAAATTTCTAGAAGGGGTTTCTAATTTATACTTTTATCAGTAATGTGTGAAGAAGTCTGTTGCAGAGCAAGTCCTCTGTGGGTTACTGGACCCAGAGGTGAGGCAATAAATGGCAGATGGGTTTCGCAGTCTCCAGCTAATGACTCTGCTTGTTGGGGACACTGGAGGAGTGGATGGAGGCTGCCCCTTACTCACCTCCTGGTTGTCTGATTTATTTTAGGATGCAGACTTTGGTGAGATAATAGTGCCTTTTCTAAATCTTTTTCAATTAGTGTGGAAGGTTGTGGAAAGTTGTGCATGATTCTGGCCCATATTAACTCTTTATTATTAATTTTGGAAAGTATGTGTCAGGGTTTGTATGTATACACATATACATTGAACATATTTTAAAAAATATGTTTTATAAATTGGGAGAAAGGATTTTTGGTATTCATTCACTTCACTTCATCTTGATGGAAGTATTAATATTTATACTTATGTTCTTAAGTGCTATCATTTTGAAAGGAAAATATCTCTACTTTATTAATATAATCAAGAGTCTCTGCAAAACTTATGAATGATAGAATTTGCTGGTATTTTGAATACGTTGAAAGTAACTTTTCATCATACTTTCAGACAAGTTTTTTTTTAAGGTACAATAGAGCCTACATGCATATTGGGTAGCATATTTCACTTTTCTCAAAGAAAAAGCTCTAAGACACTTGTCAGAGCATCCATGGAACTGCATAATCTTTCTGTTAACTAATTTGCTTCTCAATGGCTGGACTTTCATTGTTCTAACTTTAATCATATCAACCATTTGAAAAATGCCTGATCTTTCTTTCGGCTTCACTGTACTTTCTGCATATATTGGAAATTTAAGTTGTCTTTTCTCATGTTACTTTTTCTTATAACTATTGTTTTCTTGAGTGAATGTTCTTAATGCCCAGCTCCCTTACACATGGGATTATTTCAATGAGTATCACTTAACTAAATAGCTTTTCCCCCAGCCTCTATACTGAGTACAGTTCTGGCTTTTCTTAGCACATGACTTGCTGATATAATTGGTTCCTGGTTCCTAAACATCTTTTGCTCCACTTAAACCATTACTGTGTTTTCATAGGCTTGTTGTATTTTCACTGTATTTTGTACATCTAACTCTTCTATGATATGGATCATTAGTTTACTTTCCTTTGTAATTTTTTTTTTCGCATATGTATTTGTGAAGAGGGGAAAACTCATCCACACAGAAAAGGATAGATACTTTGAATTGTTTTGCCAGGAGAAAAGACAGGATTTTTATTATTCTATCTGTTTTCTTAGTTTCATCTTTCTTGTGATCAATAACACGTGTTTATGAGTTGATAGTTGCATGTGAAGGCTGTGGTTTCAGGGCAATAATGTCTTAGAATAATCAACTTATGGTAGAATTTAGTTGTGTTACTAAAACTGAGGTACAAATTGCACAGAACATCTAATCTAGAAATTTTCTAACTTTCCTGTCGCAGCACATTTGGAAAATATGCCGTGTTCACATCAGCAGTAGGTCCCAATAGCAGAGAGAAGTGGGCATGATTTTTGGAAGTCATCTGCAAAAGTCCTTAGGAGATGGCATTCTTATTTTTACTGTGTGAATTTACACTTTCATTTGAGAATGAAAGGAACCGAGTTCACTACCCTGCAAGCTTTATGTTTGTAATGTTCACCACGGCACCTCTAGTGTTTTACATAGTAGTTGCTCAGTAGATATCTATTGAATAAATAAATAGATGATACTGAGGTACAGAATGGTAAATGACTTGAACAAAGGTGGTTAATAAGTTTTATGGCTGGGACTTCTGGTTACTTTTCTTTTTCTTTTGGTCAATTCTTTGTTTTGCTTTGTAAAGAGAAGAAACATTGACTCTGCTTGCTGTATAACCGTTCACTTTCTCTCATTTTTAAGTTTTCCTTGCCAGCTGAGAATTCTCACAACAGCAGCAGCAGAAGCAGCAACAAATACTGATAGTGTTTCCTGTATGGTAGAAACTCCTATTCTTCAACAACACTATTGCTATTAAGGACACCAAGTACTATTATCCCCGGTTTAAGGCTAATGATACTAACCAAGGCATAGAGAGATTGTCACTTGACTGAGGAGACACAGCTATTAATGGTAAATTGCTGTGTGTCTTACATGGCCCTGGTCATTCCCATATTCAAAGCACATTTTGGAACTCCTGTCTGTATCACTCTTCTTTGATTTGGTCTATATAAACAGCTGAAGGAGAAGAGGTTTTCATCATGTATTAATTTGTTAAATATTGATTGAGCACATGTTCTTTGCCAGAACTTGAGCTAAGTGCTAGGGGGGAAAGAATAAATATGATAGGTCCTATATTTAAGGAAAAGACAGAATAGAAATGACTGTTTTAGAACGTAAGTGTTTTTATAGAGGTGTTCACTTACTCAAATATTTGACAGTTTGTAGTGTATCAGGCACTGTGTTTCAGCTGTTTTGAAAATCAATAATTAAAAGGCAGTGTCTGTTGTCATGAAGATTTTAGCTGATGGGGCAGCTGGCACATCAGCATTTAAAATATATTTTGTGTTATAGTGGTGGTGTGCATAAAGTACATTGGGAACACTAGGGTGGAGTGTCCAAGTCTTGGAACATCCAAGGCAGTTTTCTTTGTAGAGGTGATATTGAACTCTGTTCTGAAGGAGGGTCATTTCTTGGTGGATCAGTTGGCAAAGGGTACGCCCATCAGAGACACAGAACTGTGACAGTGTGAGTATGACTGAGCCATGTGGCTGAAGAGACAAATGAGTGTCAGGTTATGAGGGGTCTTGTGTGCCGTGCAAAGTACTTCTGCCTGGATCACTATCCTTTGATCCCTGCTCTCCTACCCTTGAATCTTGATTGTAGCCTCTGACTTTCTTGGTCTTTGGATTTCTTCTTGCTTTGACTACACTATCTGCTTTCTTCTCTTGGCCATGGTTGGTCTTCTCCGTCTTTGCCTCTGATTTGCCTGAAGCTTAGTACGCTATCTCTTTTCTGCTTGTAGCTCCTGGGCCTGGAATGGATATCCTGAAATTCTCCAAGAAGTAAGGGAGTTACATGCATGTCAGGTAGGGGGATTCTTTCCTTATGACAAGAGTTTATTGCCTGAGAATAATGCAGTTTACTACAAGATGCGTTGACCAGCTCATGGTATCTGCTTGAACAGACACCATCTCAATGTTTGTTTCTGCCCCAATTTCTACTCTTATTTGAGTAATTTCCTTGTTGCAAATATTGAAGCAAAAATTATTTGCTGTGATGTCATAGAATATTGATGCATACACAATTCATTTGCGTCTGGTAAGAAATGAATAAAATGATAACCAAAAATTCTTATGACAACAAAATTATGACAATTTATTTCCCTTCAATTTATGATGACTGAAATGTCTATAATCTTCTCTTTATCCTTTTCTGGATTTTCTGCCACTCACTTTTGCTAATTTCCCACTTTTGCCTTCTAGAATTTGCCTTCTAAATTCTATATGGCATTATAATCGTGTTTTTAAAGTATTGTGCATGATGTTTTTTGAAATTTATGCCTTTCTAATTATCCTTCTTTGTTGCTTTGTATAAAAGCTTGGGGAATCTAATTCTTTTGCTGCTAAAAACTATTAGGTACATATTTTTGTGAAATTCTGTTTTGGTATTTATTATAAAAAGGAAGAGTCTTTGGTGGGAACCCAGGGTAGAATACAAAAGATATGTTAGAAAATTTAATAAAATATAGCTGAGATATAGATATCTGTGTGCTCAGAATTGGGTTATTGGTCTAAGGAGCATAGATTATTCTTCCTTACATAATAGAAATTATAAAATCATTTAGTTTTCTGGTAAAGTAAAAGTTTTCCTGGCTTTTAGTTTCTGGATGGTTCTAAGGAGTAGAGTATATGTGAAAAATAATACAAATAGGAATGGAATTATAAAAATTTCTGTTCTTCTTCAGTAGAAAATGAGAAAGAAAACCATGTATCTTAGTCCAAGTTCAATGCAATATTTAGTGATTGGTTCATCCGTAATTATGATAAATGTTTTTTGCCAGATCTATGTAACAATCTTTATCCTTATCTAAAAGATGTCTGAAAATATAAATTCTATATGAAACAGTATAATATGGTGGAAAAAACATTCTATTTGTAGTCAGATATGTTAGGCTCCAGTTTTCTATGTACTTTGGAAAAGTTATTTGGTATGTCTGGGCTTTCCCTTTTCAACTGAAAAATGAAAATTTACTCTAGATATTATGGAAATTTCATGGAAAAATTCCATAAATGTATTCCAGATGGAAAGGGAGGTGGTGTTGGTTTGAGACATTACCAACACCTCTGACCTCCTTCAGGAAAACACAAAGAATATGAGGGAAATATGTTTCCTGACTTGGGTTTGACATCCAAATAATATAACATTGAGGAGTTAGCCTATTGTCCTTGAGGTTTAGTCAGAAGATGAAATACTTTTCCTCTTAAATTCTCATTTTCTTCAAAGAATTCCCCAAGCTTCCTGAAATTTATATTAAGAATTTCAAATATCCTACACTAATTTTTGCATCTTTATACTTCTGCTAGCAATAGGGGTTATTGCTATTCCTTATTTATTCACTAGTACTACCAAACTTTTGTTAAAATGCTAATTATTAGCGCAGAGCTGCAGTCATTAGGGTAAACCCATCTGCAACAAAACATCCAGCTTAGTAACTACAATAAATTGTTATGTTGTGAGAAGAATGACCATAGGATGACTCCCACAGTGATATTGCAAAAAAACAAAAGCAAAAAAAAACAAAAAAAAATTAAACAATTCAAAGCTATAAATACCTGGCTATCAAGGGGGCAATTAGTTAAATAAATTTAAATGTATTTATGCGTTTGCTAGGGTGATATCATGCTGGTACATCACTTGTTTTTTTTTTTTTACGGGCTTAACGTTTTCTAATTTAAGATGGAGACCACGCTGCTGCAATGTCACAGTGTATAATTATTGGACAGCCAGCAGCAATTTTTAACGCAAACTTCACACTATCTCTGAGACTAGTGTCATACACTTGCTAGTTTGAATTAGTTTGTGAAAGTTATTTATATATCAGACACTTTAAATTAATGAGAGGTAGCATTCTATTAATAAATTAGGTCTGGAAATTTACACTTATAAAAGGTGATATAGCTACAAATAGGTATGTTAAGCAAAGATAAAATATTTAGATTTTTATTTTCTTTTGTGAAAGTCACTTATTATTTTCCCTCTTTTATGTATTTTCATTAGGGCCTAAAGCTCAGTTTCCGCTATGTACTGGAAAACAAGAAGTGTGATTTAGGCTTGGCTTCTCTGGCAACCTTCCCCACCCCAGCCCAAGTCAATTCCATCAGTGTCTTGCATACACTTCCTCCCTTCTCACCTCCTGGCTTCAATTCCTATAGCAAATTTCAAGTAACACTTGCCTGCAGAGGACCCTCCCTTCCTACCCCCTTCCACATACACATCCTAAGGAATACGACAAGGATAATCATAATATCCTGGCTATTTGTGAAAAGACCTCAGTTGTATTTTTGCCTTCTTTCAGAGTACCTTAGATCAGGCAGTGAGCAGATTTGTTGAGAATCCAAGCAAAAACGGAAGCTATGGTGGGATGGTGACAGCTCAGACAGGGCTTAGGGCTTAGACAAGATGCGTGTACAGTAGGCAGAGATCTGAACAGACCAAGACTGTAATAGGGGTGAAGATAAACGAAGGCTTGTTTGTAAGCAGAACAGACAAACAGGGAAGACTGGGATTTGGTTAGCTGTCAGAGTCTGAGCGGAAATAAGGAAAAGTAAACTTGAGCCAGTTTTTTTCAGTTAGTGCTACAGACAACTCCCAGAGACACCTCTGAGTGCAGGTGTTTGCCCTGACAGTTGCCTCTGGCAGCACAGGTATGGGCAGTGGTAGGAGTGCTTGGCCCAGTGACGTGCTAATTAAAAATTCACATTGCAAACCTGGAGGTATAAATGTGACTGAATCCTTCCTGACTGAAGATAAGATTGGCAGCTTCAATTTAGGCATGTGTGTAGTGATCTCAGATTCGCTTCTTTTAGTCTTGCTTGCTTCTTAATTATGTAAGGAAATAACCTGAAACAACCTTATTTGAGTCTATTGTACAGTAATGCAGTATTTTAATAAGTTGAGTGGGATTAGTAACAAGTTTGCTATTAAAACTCATACATTCCAATCACTAGTTATGTGTGCCTGTGGGAGCAGGGTGTATGTGTGTGTATGTATGAGAGAGAGAGAGAGAGATCATTTTCTTTACTTGCTAATATGGAGCATACAATTCACTGATGTTATTCTGGATGTCTACAATATACAGCCCATTGCTTAAGGTGCCAGCAGGCTTCAGATATGTCAGAGAGAGAGAGATGACATAGTGGAGTGTTATCAGTATTGTTTTGGAACCAGAATAGCTTACGTTTGAATTTCGCAACAGAAGCTTACTTTACCTTGGGCAAGTCAGTAAGCTTCCTTGAACCTCTGATAACTCTTCAATAAAATGCAGATAATATTCGTTTTGAGGGTTGTTATGAAAATTAGAGATGGCCCATAGTAGGCATTCAATAAACAACAGATTCATATTTATTAATGTACCAATTCAGCCAGTTATTTGTACCAAATTTGTTTATAGTAAAAGTTCTCTTCTTCCGTGATTTGCCAAAGGTTAAAATTATTCTTTAAAAGTTTTTCTGCTTAAATGAGTTTAAATTTTTAACGTTAAATGTTTTTAGAGCTTGGTTTATTCAATTTAAATATGTTAAATTGCACATTTTAAAACTTTTTTGATGATATTTTTAACATCATCAAAGAATATAAGATGAAAAAAAGAATGTAAAGTAATGGATATGTTATTTAACTTTAATCATTCTGTAATGCATATATATCAAAATATCACATTGTATACTATAAATATATACAATGTTTCATTTGTCAACTCAAATCTTTAAAAACTTTCATAGTTCTTTCAGACATTTCCATGAACAATGTTCATACTTTATTGCTTTTTCTGTCACGTGACAGTACATATTTATATTTTGTAATTGAAAAGTCTACATGGCTCTTGAATTCACACAGCCTGCTCTTCTCATTAACTTTTACATTTCTATATTGCTATGTTTAAGAACTTCTCCATCCCAGGGAAAACACATTTTCTTTGGTGAGATGAATCACTGTTGACTGATTCATCTCCCTCCCAGGGCGGAAGCTTGGTCTAGTGGTTCAAGCTGTGATGTGTGAGTCAGTTGTTCTGGTTCAATTCCCCTTTTGACTCTTCAATAGTTGGTTAAATCCCTTGTCCAATGGATATGGTGCCTCTCTACGTACACACACAGAGGGACTGCCAGAAGTGATGAATTGGGCAAGGGAGAGTAGAGAATAGGTTGATGGGGAAAAGTGAAAAAACATCAGCCTTCCATTTGAAGCAACATGTTTGGTATTCACCTTCTCCTCTGGATCAGCACTGACTTCATGGATTTAGTGGTAAATCAGAAGTGGTTGGATATTGGGACTTCAACTGCAGACCAGAGGAGATAATTACCTGTGTAGCCCCTTCTCCAAGAGTGATGCTGAAGTGACTAAAAAGGAAATAAGGATTGATTGTTAATCTGAAGATAGGAGTCCTGTTAGAGCTTTTATTATAGTGATGTGGTGTTTTCCTTTAAAACACCATTTAACTGAAGGTTTTCTCAGTATGGTTTTTTTTCTCTGACAGAAAGGGTACACAGGGCTAACAACAAACATACTGTAAATACTTTCTATTACTCAGTAAGCTTTCAGTTCTAAACACTATAGATTTTACCTTTGGCAAATAGAGCAAGGGGATTTTTAAAGCAAGCTGCAACGGTGTCATGTCATTGTACAGCTATTTAAAAAGAATCCATACAAAGAAGAGATTGTCTTTAAAGATCATCAATAGAATTAGAAGTTCAGTATCAGGATAAGCCAATCATCTATCTATGCAATAAGGATGTGGTAAAGCACTCTTGCTAAGTTTCGTATGCTGTTTACCTAAAAGTACAGGCAAACCATTAGGGTTCAGCTTGTGCATGTCCACTTTTGTGTCATATTATTGTTTAATTTTTCTTCAAACCTCAAACCTTTGGATATTAAAATGAACATTTTTTCCTCATGGTACTTTCCCCATCTATAATGTTTGTGGGGGCATTTTGATGACAGCCTTGAATTTTTATCGCGTCTTAGTTTGAAATTATGCAGAAGGAGACCCTAAGACAAGGATTCGAGTGCAAGCAGTTTATTTGGGCGGTGATGCCAGGGAACGCTCGTAGGGGGATGAGGGAGGAAGACAGAAGGGAAGGAAGCCAACAGTGTATCATCAAGCAAGTCACTGTGGTGTGCGACAGCCGCTCAATCCCACGGGGAAGGTCTGCGCTTCATGTAGAACATGCATCGGAGTTATCCTCATGGAGAGGCAAGGACGCTGCGGTGTTTACCCTCATCTCACAGTGGCTGGGCACTGCTTCCTGGGGCACTCACTCTCCTCCAGTTTGCCCTGCCAAGCGGAGACTAGAAAAACACTCCCAGACAAGAAGACACAGGTGTTCCTAGTGGGCCGTCTTCAACATGTAGAGGTAGGTACTGGGGGTATGAGCAGGCATTGACAGTGTTTGCCACATACTGTTTCCTTCCCAGTTATTTTTCTTTTCTAGTAGAAATTTCTCCTGGGTTTCTGACATCTGTCTTGCTTTTTCCAATGGAAATATTGCCATATTAGCTTCCTATGCTATCCCTTTTTAAAAAATAGTAGTAAAATATACAAGACAAAATTAACCATTTTAACCATTTTTAAATGTACAGCTCCATGGCATTAAGTACATTTACACTGTCGTGCAAACATCACCACCATTCATCTCCAGGATGTCTTCATCTTGCAAAACTGAAACTCTATACCCATAAAACAGTAGCTCTCCATTTCCCCTTCTCTCCAAGCCCTGATAACTACCGTTCTACTTTCTGTCTCTATGAATTTGAGTACTCTAGGTACCTTATATAAGTAGAATATTGTAATATTTGTCCTTTTGTGTCTGTCTTATTTCACTCAGCATAGTGTCCTCAAATTTCATCCGTCTTCTAGGATGTGTCAGAATTTCCTACTTTTTAAAGGCAGAATAATACTGTATTCCATTGTATGTATATACTACATTTTATTTATTCATTCATTTATCAACCCATTCATGGACATGAGTTGCTTTCATCTTTGCTATTGTAAATAATGCTGCTATGAACATTGATGTGCAGATATCCGTTTGAGTCTTTGCTTTCAATTCTTTTGGGTATAAACCCAGGCTTGGAATTGCTGAATTATATGGTAATTCTGTTTTTCACTTTTTGTGGAGCTGCTATACTGTTTTCCACAGCAGTTGCACCATTTTATATTCAAGCAGCAATGCACAAGGGTTCTAATTTTTCCGTATCCTCATCAACACTTGTTATTTTTATTTTTTGCTTTTTGATAATAGACATCCTAATGGGTGGAAGTGTTATTCTCTTTCTTATAACTCACTTCAACCTTAATATATCTCTATTCTTCAAATCTGTTTGTTTCATAGCAAAGCATACCTTAAAACATTATATAAAACTTAGTTGAGCTAAAATACTCTTTTAGGACAAAATTTACTTTTTCTGTCATACATTGATACATTATCATTTTATTTTTTTATTGTATTTTATTTTATTTTTTGAGACAGAGTCTTACTGTGTTGTCCAGGCTAGAGTACCGTGGCATTAGCTCACAGCAACCTCAAACTCCTGGGCTCAAGCAATCCTTCTGCCTCAGCCTCCCAAGTAGCTAGGACTACAGGCATGCGCCACCACGCCCGGCTAATTTTTTCTATATATTTTTAGTTGTCCAATTAATTTCTTTCTATTTTTGGTAGAGATGGGGTCTGGCTCTTGCTCAGGCTGGTCTCAAACTCCTGAGCTCAAATGATCCTCCCGCCTTGGCCTCCCAGAGTGCTAGGATTACAAGCATGAGCCACCGCGCCTGGTCCTATCATTTTAGACAATTTGGAAAATACAAATATGTATGAACAGAAAAAATTCACTTATGAATTAAACACAACTGATGTCAAATATAATTTATTTAATAATTTATTCAGCAAACATTTATACGATGATTTTTAAAGCTTGGTCTCCAAAACCAGACAGTCTGTAGTTAAATCCTTACTCAAGTTAATACACGTTTGATTTTGGGAAAGATACGTTACCTCTTAAAAACCTCAATTTATCTTCCTAAGAGGTTGGGGATAATAACAATAACAAAGTTGTGGGGATGCAATATTGATTATGCAATGGTGAGCAAGCGCAGACCTGAGGACTACTTCTGTATAACAGTCTAATGGGGAAAGAGACATTAATAAATCATTGTAATGAATATATAATTGCAAACTAAGAAAAGTTCTAGAAGAAAATAAAAACATAGTTGTAGAATTAGAAAAGGCCTGACCTAGTCAGGGGTGTCAGAAGCCTTCCTAAGGAAGTGATGGTTGGAGGGATCTGAAGATTAAGGAAACTAGATAAAATATTGGGGTAAGGGTTTCTGTGGGGGGTATTGTAGACAGAGGGAACAGTTATTTTATAATGGAAGAAAATAGAAAATACAATGGGAACATTCAGGGAGTAACACTAAATTCAATGTTTGAGAGTCAGAAAATGATTTATAGAAGAGGAGACATTGAGTTAATTTTTGAAGAAGGAAGAAGTGAGATTTGAGGGAATTTGAAGGAGTGGACAGTATACTCCAGGCAGAGGAGCATTTCCAAAGCTTTCTTCACACTCTTTAGAGGTATGCTTATTATTTGGTGCAGTGGCAGCCTGCGGTATAAAGAGGGTAGCAATGGCAGGTTACAGCGGAGAAGTAGGCAGGTGCCAGATGATGAGAGATGCCGAAGCCATGCAGAATTTAGGCTTTTATCTGTGAGCAAAGGGAAAGAAACTACTTGAAGGAATCATGGAGGGATATGATCAGGGTTGCATTTTTGAAACTTTGCTCTGCAGTAAATGTGAGAAATGGATTGGGAGTTGAAGAGAGATTGGAAGCAGGGAAACCAATTAAGTGGATAGGGCAATTATTTGGATAGTCCTTTCAGGAAATGATGGGGACCTGAGTTAGAGCTGTGACCGTGGGGCGGAGCAAAAGGGAGCTGGTAGAGAGACTGAGAGTTACAATAACATCTGGTGACCCATGGGACATGAAGGAAAAGAAATATAGGATAATATAGGCTTTCTGTTTTGGTGATTGGAAGGATTGGAAATATGAAATGAGTGTATTCTTTTTTCTTTTTGAAAGTAGTGAGATGAAATGGAGACAAAAGATCTCAGTTTGGACATGTTGGCTATCAGGTGGTTGAAGGCTATATGTGAACTTGGAGGTAATAAGAATTTTCTGGGCTGGAAGTACAAATCTGAGAGATAATATTAGTACATAGATGGCAGTTGGAGCCAATAAATTGTTTTTTTCTGCCTGAATTTCCTCCTTATCTCTTCTTCTCAATGTTAAATCTTTCTTAAACTTTGTGTTTCAGCCTAAAAGTTACTTTTTCCAGGAGGCTTTCCCTCATCCCTGAGTAGGTCAGGTAGTCACCTTGCACTCTGAGTTGGGCTTTGTTGGTCCTCAGCCCTCTCTTTAAATGTCTATCTTCTCAGCACAATCAGTGCGGGCAGGGAAGGGCCTTTCTGTTTCCAGTGTCTACTAGAATGCTCGCCACATGGGAGGCACCTAACTAATATATGTTGATTGATTGGTTGAATAAATGAATGAAGAAGATTGTTCAGGGAAAATGAGTGCCATGTGAAAGAAAAAACAGTGTTAAGTTGGGAGATAGAACAAATAAGATAATAGTTTAAAGTGTCTTTCAAGAGGCAATGGTTGATCTTGACCATGAATATTTGTTGTATTTCCTTCTGCCTTTTTATTTTTGATGTATAGTTTTAAAAATTCAGCATAGTTATTATTCCAGTATTTTCCCACTTAATATTTTAACATGAGCGTTTTTCTCAATATTAAAATGTATTTATTTTTAATTCAGGTTTTATTTCATTTTTGTAAGTTAAGTAGTAATTTTGTGGGCATCCATTTGCTCTATGGCAATGCATTTTATTCACACAGGGATGGTTTCAGAATTACTGTTACCTTCTCCTTACACACTAGTTCATTTATATGTGCAGTCATTCAACAATGTGAAGTTATATATAAGATTCAAACATCTACCTCTTGGAGCCCATCAGAGGATGAAAGAGGAAGACATGCAAACAATTAATTTAAAAAGAGAATAAAAAGTATTGTAAAAGAGGTTCATGCTAAGTCCTATGAGTCTACAGTGAGGGAGCACCCTACAAATTTTCACTAAAGCTAAATGTCTGCTTCAGGTTTATTTTATTTTATTTTTGGAATATTATGGGGGCACAAACATTTTAATTACATATATTGCCTTTGCACCACCCCAATTAGGGATATAAGCTTGCCCATCCCCCAGAAAGTGCGCACCATACTCATCAGGTGTGAATTTACCCATCCCTGCCTCCCAGCTCCCACCTGCCCAACACCTGATGAATGTGACTTCCACATGTGCACATAAGTGTTGATCAATTAGTACCAATTTAACGGTGAGTACATGTGGTGCTTATTTTTCCCTTCTTGTGATACTTTAATTCAAAGAATGGGCTCCAGCTCCATCCAGGATAATATAAGAGATATTAGTTCACTATTGTTTTTATGGCAGAGTAGTACTAATATCTCTAATCCCCTTCCAGATTATTTATGTCAGTTGTTATAATTAGCTCTTTTATCAAGATATCTAACCTGAGTTAGGAGTATTGTCTCATGAAATAAATTGAGAAATGCTTACTTGCTAAGGGAAGCAACACATGGTCCTGACCTTAATAATATGGTCCTCCAAATTACTAAGCTTACTATTGGCAATTTAGAAAAAAAAGTATAATTACTTCTTTTCTGGAGCATTTTATAGTATCAGAAATTATGGGAGTACTAAAAACAAGCAATCAAACAAAAAATACCAACTAAAAGGTAAAACCCGAAAATACAACATTCACTCTGATGAGAATATTCCAAAGGGATATAGGGGCCAACCGAAAGAGCTGCCAATGATCAAACAAAGCTGGAACAATCTGACCAAAAAAAATAACGAATATATTGGATTAAATTCAAAGTATAAAATAAATAACCAAGAGCAAATATGAATATAAATGAATGGCTGCATAAATTAATAAGTGGAGAATAGATAAGTCTCCTTTTTAATTCCAAATAATTGCAAATATTTCATATAAACGCCACCCTCTCAAGAAAGTGGAAGATAATTCCCCACCTTTTAAGCGTGTAGTGAGCATAGTGACTTTCTTCAAAGAGTACAATAAGGGAAGAGGGGAAAAGATTAACTTTCAGTGGTGAAACATGACAAACACCACCTCAAGTCAGGTGATCAACATTAACATCACCACTAATAAATCATATTGATAACATGTACCTTTGAGAGGATGTGATGAGAAGGGCATTTTACTTCTGTGGTGCTGTTAGCTCCAAACCCGTAATCCCAGTTTAAATCATTACAAAAACATCAGTAAACCCAAACTGAGGGACATTCTACACAATATTTGACCAGTGTGCCTCAAAACTGTCAAGGATGAAATTTTTTTTCAAAAAAAGAAAGTAAATAAATAAATTGAAAAAAACTGTCAAGGACATCAAAAGCAAAAATTCTGAGGAAGCTGTCACAGCCAAGAGGAGACTAGAGAGACTTGATTACTAAGTGTTATGTGGCATCCTGGATGGGATTTTGGGACTTTAAAGTAAAAACTAAGAAAATTGGAATAATCTCTAGACTTAAGGTAATAACAATGTATCAACAATGGTCACAACAATAGTTATTACAAATGTATCACATAAGACACTAAAAATAGAAGAAATTGAGTGTGAGGTATTTTTGGAAACTCTCCATACTATTTTTGCAACTTTTTTGCAAATCTAAAACTATTCCAAAATAAAAAACTTATTAAGGATGTAATTATTACTTTATAGTTCTAAAAAGGAATGTGACATCTTGTCATAGACTTTAAGGCACATTTTATTTAAGTTAATTCATTTGAAAGCAAGGCAAAAAAAAGATCTTCTGGTAAATGTTTGAAAACAATTATATCATAGTACAGTCTGATAATAAATTTCAGGCCTCAAATGTGTCTGTTTCTGTTGTTCTGGGGTTCATAACCCTACTCTGTAAATAAGAACACAAAATTATATGTATCTCTCTTATATTTTCCAATATCAGGTATATATTTCCATCAAGTTTATATATACAAATATAATAATCTATAATTAACTTAAAGTGTGAAATATATTTTACTCCATTAAGGGCACCAAAAATGAGGGAGAAACAGAAATGTTGTTGCAAAGAAATTTATCTGTCAAAGTAATACTATTGCATAACTTATATAGCATCAGTGCACTTTTTATCTTCATAAATTTTAAATTTTAACTTAAAATTTAACTTTAATTTTAACTTTAACTTTAATTTTAACTAGCCAAAAATGGATTTTACATGTTACTGTTTAAAATATGCTGATTTAATTTCTTCCTACATTTGAAAATTAACTCATTAGAAAATTATTTTAAACATCTCAGAAGGTGATTAATAATTTTTGTTAATATTTTATTTTGTTAAAATAAATCATAATAAATATTTGGTAAACATGCAGAAATCACATAATTTTGAAGTTATGCAGCATTAAGTTCACTAGAGTAGACTTGTTGCTTTACTATTGATAATTATGACATAAGTGTCATGATCCAAAGAGGATATGTCACGCCTAAAGGGAACAGTTCAATATAAAAGCGTTGGCTGAATAAATGCCAAGAATGTGATTTCTGTAATATTCTTTGCACAAGGTGTCTCACAGGAAAATGCATGGGGCCTACAGCACCATTTATTCGTTTGAGGAAAAGCTCAGACAGGGTAGTAATTGCAGAGGAGGAGCAATGGTCGCCTTGGCACCTGGAAGGCATTCTCTCTCTCAGAGTTCACCAACAGATTTCTCAAATTCCTAACCAGGAGCTAAACACTGAGAGGCTAAGTAAATAAGACCAGATGCTTTGGGAAATGCTGTAAATGATTCCCTCTAATATTTCAAGTTAGACACAGTCTTTGTTTTCAAGAAGATTCTGAGTTGGAACCCAAGGTGTAAATGTATTTGTATTAGTTGAGAAGATTATATGAAATAGAAATGTTAATGCAGGATTTTTCTGGAATCTGCCATTCAATCAAACTTGAATGGTTATTTAAGCCTTCTAAAACATTCACACACACACACACACACACACAAACACACACACACACACTCTTTTTGTAAAGCTTTTTCTTATCTAATATCATCTCTAGGATGCTTTCATTTTAAAAATAGTGACCCTGTTAAAGGTTAATGCTAAGATTTTAAATCAACTTTTATATATTAAAAAAAACAGTACAATACAATCATCAAACAATAAAGAACCCTGTATTTGATCTTACTTTGACATGATGTCAGTTCATTTTAGACAAGAAAGTCTTTAATTGAGCACTTCTTCCCAGTATTTTGCTAAAGTATGACGGGAGTATTCATGTTCATTGTTTGGTCACAGTGTGGGGAGTCTTTTTTAAAAATTAAGATACAGCATAGATGAAGTTCACAAATCTTACATGTATACAAATTTTAAATCTTTTTTTTTTTACAAATATATGCACCTCTATAACCATCTAGATACAGATATAGAACATTCCTAAAAATGTTCCTTTTGCCCCTTCCCTGTAAACTCAGAGTCTAGATATTCTCTGACTTCTATCACTACAGATCAGTTTTGCTTGTTCTTGAAATTCATACAATGAAATCACATACTCTGTTGTCTTTTGCAACTTGCTTGTTTTGCTTACCATTATGTCAATGTGAGTCACCATGTTGTATAGCAGAAGATTATTTCTTTTAAAGCTTTTATGGCAATGAAATATAGCCTATATTTTATTGAAATATAATATACCACAATTCATTAATGCCTTTCACTTTTCATGACATTTGGGTTGTTTCCAGTTTTAGGCTAATAAAATAAAACTGTTATGAACATTCTTGCAACACCTTATGCACTGATTTCTCGAGTTTGTACCTTACGTTGGAATGTCTGAGTAACAGAGTAAGAAAATATTCAACTTCAGTAGATACTGCCAAAAGGTTTTCTAGATGATTGGATTATTTTTCTCTCATTCCAGCAACATGTGAAGGTCCAGTTGGCCCATATGCTTGGCAAAATTTGATTTTATCACTCTTTTAAACTTTCACTATTGGTGGGTATGTAGAGATATTTTATTTTTTTGTTTTTGTGTTTTTTTTTCTCATTGTAGCTTCAATTTGAATATCCTCATGAGTAACCTCATTATGCACATATCCTAAGTTTTGTGGTCAGATGAATATTCTGTTTTGTGAAGTGCTCAGTGAAGAATTTTCCTCTTTTTTCTAGTAGGAGTTCTTTTTATAGTCTTGACATAAATTCTCTTTTGGGATATGCACTGCAAATACCTTCTTCCCATCTGTGGCTTGGCTTTTCATTCTTAGTTGTATCTTTTATTTTAATTGTTTTGTTGGTAATTTGTTTCCTACTTTGTTTAGCTTTATAACTATGAGAAAAAATGGGATATGAAATACTCAGATTGCCTCTAGAAGAATTTATGCTAATCACAAAACCGTACTTTGGAATCATACATACTCAGAGATCCTAAGAAAGTTTAAGCAATATTTTACTTGGTTATAATGAAAAAGAATGGCAATACTTTCCTTCTAGCCTTATAATTCTACATTGATAATTTAAACATCACTGTGTAAAGTTCCATTTTGTGAAACATCTAATTCTGCTCCATTCTACATTATTATTATTCTAAACAGTATATTTCTAAAAAGTTTTAAGCATGGTAGCTCTACATATAATTACTGTCATTACACAAATGAATCATAGAGTAATCTTAACAAAACAGAGCTGCTGTTACATTGCTAAATTTCCATGCTAAAACACATCCCATATTTTTAGGCTATACAGAGCTCATAAGAGCCTCCTTCTAAGAACTTATATCAGACAGACATTCAAAAGGCACTCAGACCTGTAGACTTCTATATTTACTTTAGAAACATACACACGCGCGTACACACACACACACACACACACACAAATCTATACCAGTGACATTTCATCACTCTAGAACATCCGATTAAAAAGTGCTCCCGATGTCCCATTTTTTTCTTTCCAATTCAGTAGCTTGGATTAGCTATAATCAAAACAGCAGTTGGATGTATTTAGGTGTTTCTTTAAGGCAGGAATAATTCTAAGAATGAATGTAATAAAAAGAGGAGCGAACATTTATCGAGTTCTTGCTGGGTTTTAGGTATCTCTCTAAATGTTTTACAAATATTTATTTTATCCTCACAACAATCCTATGTCTAAGGTAGGCTTACTGTCCCATTTTCTGGAAGATGTTATGTAATCTGCCATTGATCACACACTTGCAAGAGGGAGGACTATCGCGTGTTGGGCAGCCAGGCTCTCTAACTTGGAGTTTCCATGGATTCTGAGGAGCCACCTTAACATTTGCATGTATCTAGGATCACTATAAACCATAAAGGTTTAGATATTAACCATAAATTTGTTCTTTTGAATTATATACATTTTGAAAGACTGACACGGACATTTGTTGATTGTCAGGCAGCAAACCGATGGTTACACACTTGGCTCTTTTTATTTACCTCAGAGCAAAGATTTTTAAAAATCTGAATCTGAATGCCTTTGTACATGGCATGTATGTTCCAGTTTGCCACAGTTTTTAAAACACCACCTGTACGTAGTATCTTGCTATTTACTACAATTAGTCTATCTGACTGGCTTCTTAAAGCAATAGAATTTGAGGTCTTTGGACTATAAAGCAAAGAACTGAAAGGAAAGAGAAGGAGACCTGTATTTATTGCTGTGGTTTGTGGGAGGTTCACGTCTTCTATCACAGGGGACTGTGTCAACAGACCGAAAATCCTCTTCGTGGCTTATCAATGTCTGCTCCTTATTTCTCCCTTTCAAAGAAATATTTCTGGCCATGAATGGTACCTCTGGTTCTACCTGCAAAGCCCGCAAAGGAACATTCTAATTTAACATGAGTGTAAGTTAGGGATGCAGAAAGAAAGAGGAAGGGAACAAGATTTACTAAGCCCCCATTTTGAGGCAGGCACTTCACGTATTACATCTCATTTATTCCCAGGGGACAATGGCCTAAGAATAAACTTGAATTTGGTTTTATTTCCCCACATATACAGAAGAAGAAAGTGGTACTTAGGGAGAGGTATTGCCCAGGCCACATTTCTCTAGAATATGTCTAGAGAAACTAACTATGCTCACTCAACCTCACCATGGGGACTTCTTAGCACCTAGAATTAACCCACACTTTTATATTTTGCAATTGTCCATGTTTTAGAATAAAAAGAAGAGTCATTTTTAGCATCTTAAAACTTTTTAATCTAAATTTTTACCCATTTGAGACTAACATCTATTGCTTTTTTTGCTTAAGTGTATTTTTTAGATTAGGTACATTTTTAAGCAATTAGAATGCAACATTTTATGCAGTATGCATATTTCCTCAACAATTACTTAATGACGATATATTCACTGTTGCGGGATTCTTTAAAAATACATGGGTCTAGTTTAAAAATGTACACGAAGAACCTTGTTTTTGTTTTATTATATATAATTCAAAGTTTGCTATGCAAAGATTGCTGCTTTCACAATAGTGAAAAAAATTTGCAAAGTAAGAAAAATAACATTTACCTTATGTACAAAATTAACTTAACTTTATCTTTCATTGTCAATATTCATTTATACGCCAGGCAAATAGGAAGCATTTCCTGTATGCCTCACCAAAAAATTAGTGTAAAAGGTAAATATGAAAGAAAACAGATGAGATATTGAAGCATAACTAAAAGATTCAGAATGGTATTGATAAATAAGCATCCTGGTCCACATAAACTCATTTCCTTTAATATCTTCATGAAATAGTCACAAATGATGTAAGGGAACAATGAGGTCTTTGTAGATGGATCTATACAACAATTAATTTTTAAAAAGTAAGAATTGTAAACATGAGGCCTAATGACACTTAATAAGAGTGTTAATGGGCTTCAGTTGGCTGCACTGAACCTGATGAAATTATATGCAAATAGGTGTACACTGTGAATGTGTCTTATGTGAAACAGATAGCAGCTTTCACTAAATCTTCAAAGGGGCCATTATTAGAAATAGAGTAAGTACCACTGGTGCAAATGCACTATAATGACAATGATTATGATGATTACTAACATTTACTAAATGCCTTGTGTTTTCTCATTTAATTATATAATAACAACCCAATAAAAGACAGGTTGAGTATCCCTTATCCAAAATGCTTGGGACCAGAAATGTTTCAGATTTCAGATGTTTTTGGATTTTGTAATATTTGCATATGTATAATGAGATAGCTTAAGGATTGTACTCAAATCTAGGAAATTCATTTGTGTTTTATGTACACCTTATACATATGGCCTGAAGGAAATTTTATACAATATTTTTAATAATTTTGTGCATAAAGCAAAGTTTTTACTGCAACCTGTCATGTGAGGTCTGGTGTGAAATTTTTTCACTTGTGGCATGTCAGTGCTCAAATATTTTCAGATTTTGGAGCATTTTGAATTTTGGATTTTGAAATTAGGGATGCTTGACCTGTAGTTACATTATTAAATCAACCTTAAAGATGAGACTATTAAGTCTGAAAGTGGTTGTTATTTGACAGAAATCACAGTGTGTAGGAAGTGAAGCCTGATAATACTTAAAGTTATGCAGTTTGTTCCTAGAGCTATGCTGTCTAATATGGTAGTCACTAGCTATGTGGGGTTATTATGCACGAGAAACTGAATTTTTAATTTATTTAATTTTAACCCATTTAAGTTTAAAGTTAAAAACTGATGCTCAGTTCAGTTTTTAGAAAGTGTTAAATTATATTTGGAAAATCTTGGACAGGTGGATATACTTTTTCAACTATAAGTTTTATAAAATCTACATATAGATTAAGTATTTAAAAGGAAAATTTAGCATCCAAATCAAAATGTACAAGAAGTACAAAAATACACACCAGATTGTGAAGACTTAATAAAAAAAAAGAATGTAAACCCTCTCATTAATGATGTTTTTATATTGCATACAGGTTGAAGTTATAACATTTTGGATATATTTAATTAGCAGTATTTATTATACTTAATTTCTCTTTTTTGTTTTTTAGTGTAAGTACTAGAAAATTTAAAATTGCATATATGATTCACATTACATTTCCACTGGACAGTGAGCACTGCTGTAGAGCAAGCATGATGCCATATACAAGGGGATTTGAAAAACAAAATTGTAGAATACATTTCTAGATCTTTTTAAACCTTCATGTTAAAATTTTATTTAATAAGGAATTCAGCAAGACAGACATGAAGCATAATTTTTTGACATTCATTTATAACTTGAGAACGGTGAAACTTCTATAGACTAATAAAATATGGTTTAGTTTGACTCTTGGAAAGGCAATATTTAGATCTTAAAATTTCCAGGAAGAATAAATCAATATCTGGAAATGGCCAGCCACAGTTAATTTTCAGAAATATCACTGCAAAGCTCTAGGGAAGTCATCTGCAATTATTGTCTCTAAGAATACTACATCAAGTTTGTGAGGCAAAAATTAAAATGAAAAAATAAAAAAATAACTGAATAAGATAAAAAATCCATATCCTCGGATAAGGCCCTCCATGCTTCTGCAGCTTCTGACCAGTCCTGAGTGCTCTAGGAGAAGGCAATTCCAAAATGAAGTGTCTAACGCAGAGCTTGGTGCATAGAAGGTCCTCAGAGTGGGATGAGGTTTGTAGGTACAAAAATGTAGGACCATTCTTGAGCAGTAACAGAATATTCCCAGGATTATTCTGTGGGCCATTTCCCTCATCATGGCTCTCAGGTAGACAAGCACCAATAAGGAAAAAAAATGACCTCAATGATCTGCCAAAGTGATGTTCTCCTCACTGTTAATCTTTAGAGGAAGACAGTAACTCTGTGGACGTATTTATGGTATTTTCTAAAATACAGCTTACCAGGCTCCAATCTGGGTTCAGAGAATCTGAATCTAAATCTTCAGGAGATATGACTCAAAATCAGTACTTTTAATAAAACATTCCAAGTCATAAGTAGTCAGGTGTGGAAACCATGGTTCCTAAAATAAACAAGTATCTGGAAGCCTATACCTAGTTGAGGGAGGAACTTATATATGCACATATATTCAGTATAAGGTAATTATAAATAATAAACATAGGCTTTGGCCAAAGCCAGGAAATAAAACATAGGACTCTTATAATAAAACTTCCCTATTGACATGATAAATTTGGAAAGTGAATTGCAAATTATATATACATTCCATTAAAAAGTAAAAAGGAGACGCAAAGAGACAATCTTAATTTTTCTTTTTCCATCAGCATTCTCAACTGGCTTGTATTGATCTGGTTTGTCGTCTAAATTGCAAGATGGTTGACTGTGTATATAAGAAAATCAGTCTATACAAGCAGACCTTCGTGCTTTTAAAATGTTTTGAGCATTTCTAAATGTTGACTAATAAGTTTGTTTCCTGCTTCAATTTCTTAAATTCAAAGTATTTCCCTTGATTTCACTGTGTCTAATAGGGAGGATTTAATAATGAGCTATTTCTCTAGTTGGCATAAAGTCTTTTTAAAAAGTGCTTTTAATGCAAATCCTAAATAATATGTGTCACGAATGCAATAGACTTATATTCACTCCTATTGAACGTGGTGCACGCCATCTGGCGGATGGACACGCTTTAAGTTCTGACTCGGGCGGGGCAAAGGCGATATATGTAACCTAAACATTTGTACCTCTGTAATATGCCGAAACAAAAAAAAAAAAAATACTTGGAAAAAATGCAATAAACTACAAGAATAAAAAATACTTATCTTTAATATTTATTTTGGGATGTTAAAGGAGTTATATGTAGGGAAGGGAGGATTGAAGAATTGATATAGGGTGTTTTAGTTTTAATTTTATTTCATTTCATCTTATTAAGAAAATTAATCAAGTATTTTTGTATTTGTTATATTTTTTAAAGTCTTTGAAAACAAAATGGATATACACACATTATTTAGAAGAGATTTATATATGTGAGTATTAAATGTATATATATATCTTTATCTCTGTATTTTCATCACCTTCATGAAAGGAATTTATGTATTCCCTTCAGATAATTTCTCATTTAACACAGTTGTAATCATAATGGACATTCAATATTTGTTTTCTTTTTTCTTCACTTTATAACCTAAAATATTTCTCATGTTGTGACATGATATGCGTTGCCATTCTTTTTAATGGCCACACTATGTTCCACCTTGTATTAAGTAGTTATGTTTACAAAAATCCAATAGGGACAGAGAGAAATAGACTACAATGGCCTCTTATATAATGGCAATTTTTAACATTTTTCACTATTGCTTGTTTTGAAACCCAGCTATTTCTTTAATTGCTAGATTAAAAGTTGTCAAATTATAAATTAAAGGTAATTTGCCTAAAATCTCTGCACATGAAAATGGCGTATTTTTATTAAGTGGCTTAAATGAAATCTGCCCGCTTGTAAAGGGCATATCAGAACAAGCTGAATTTTGAGATGTACAGATTCAAAAATTTTAATGTTTTTGTAGATACAGGTCTCTTATGCATCTAATTTGGTTTTGAGGTATTTAATCACATTTAAACTTAACAATATAAATGCAAATGAAGTTTGAAATTAATTTAGTCTCAGCATAGTCCCACTGCTTTGCCTAGAACATAGGAATATATTGCTCCATTAAGGTACCATGCAGGGTACCAGCAGATGACACAAAATTCTCTTAGTGTTCACTGACATTTGGTTACACTGGAAAGGAACAAAAAAGGTAGAGACAGACAACAAAAAGCCAAAAACAAAATTAAAAAATATAAAATTCTACTTCAAGTAATTGTATATTGACAAAGAGAATGTTCATTAAGTCTTTGTATCTCTGCTCCACTATGTGGTATCAGACACTAAAGTGTAGTAATTTGATTTCTAGGAACTCCAGCACAATTTAGCTCCAGTTGTCTGCAACAAAGTATAAGAATGGTTTGTTGAATAGGAATTAAGCCCACCTGACATGGCAAAAACAGATCGATTTGAACTGGCAAACACAGCAAACGGATGTCCAGAAATATGCTGAGTTAAAAAATATTATTAAAACAGGACCACCAGACAGTAGAGTGAATTTGAAGACTGAATTATGAGAGAAGGTTATTAGGAGAATTTGGTAAAAACACATATTTGGAATTTTATAACATAATCCACACAAATTCATTTTTATCATTAACAAATCGGCAATAGAAATAATCCATACACAACAGTATATTTTGCTGTGCATAAGGACCTAAGGAAATCAGACAAGGCCCTAAAATCAGGCAAGGATGCTAAAATAAACTCTCATTTATCTCTCACTTTAGTTAGAGCCTTAATGAGCATTACATGTGTTGGCAATTGTTATGGGCTGAATTGTGTCCCCATGAAAGTCACATGTTGAAGTTCCTGTACCTCAGAATATAACTGTAACTGTATTTAGAGATAGAGTCTTTGAAGAGGTGATTAAGTTAAAATAAAATCATTAGGGTGGATCTTAATCCAATCTTACTGGTGTCCTTATATGAAGCAGAAATTTGGACACAAAAAAAGATATAGTACTTTGGGAGGCCGAGGTGGGAGGATCGCTTGAGCTCAGGAGTTTGAAACCAGTCTGGGCAACATGGTGAGACCCCACCTCTAAAAAAATATATATACCTATTATACACACACACACACACACACACACACACACACACACACACACACACACACACTCAGTTGGCGCTGAGGCAAGAGGATAGCCTGAGCCCAGGAGTTGGAGGCTAGAGTGAGCTATGATGACACCACTGCACTCTAGCCCGTGTGACAGAGACCCAGACTCAAGAAAAAAAAAAAATATCGAGAATATACAAGCAGAGTAAAAAGGCTGCCATCGATAAGCCAAGAAGAGAGGCCTCAGAAGAAACCATATCTGTCAAGACCTTGATCTTAGACTTCTAGCCTCCGGAACTGTGAGAAAAAATTTTCTATTGCTTAAGCCACCCAGTTTGTGGTATTTTGTCATGACACCCCTAGCAAGTTAAGCTGGTAAAAATGTGACAAGAAGAATGAAGTTACCCCTTCTGAATATCTGCCAAGTACAGTAGTACCTAATCTAATAAGATTAGATTCCATAACTCCCCGTGGATGTCTAAATCTGCAGATAGTGCCATACCCAATGGCCATCAATCAGAGCCTGTTTCTGCTCCTATCTTCCACACACAAATTTAATACCTTTTCTATCTTAACTAAGCACTTATGCACTGTGGCTGTAACTTTTCCCGTTTGAAATGCAGTAGCAAAATTAGCAGAAATTTCTTTTTCCTTTTTCACAATTTCATGGATAGATTTGTTCTTACTTAAGATTTTACTTAACAACCCCAGCTTACAACTTTTTTTTCTTTCCCTATTAAGTCAAGAACTTTCACCTTTTCACTTAAAGAAAGCATTTTGTGGCTTCTCTTTGGCATATCCAAATTGCCAGCATCACAACTTGTATGCTTTGAGGCCATCAGGAGGTCAAATAAAGGTGATTTAAACACAGGCACTGTGATACAGGAACAGTTGATCTGATTACCGAGAGGGCTACTAAGTGTCTCACAGGCAAGGAGCTTAGCTTAGACAGCTTGGAATCCCTGCACAAAGGGAGGATTCACGTTCTGGATAAGATTTCTCTCATTACAATAATACAAATGATTTGTTCAACTCCCTTTCCAGTCTCTCTGATTCAATGGAAATAAGAAAAAGTCCAATTGTAATTTAAATGCACATCATTGTACAAAAGAGAGAATGGCTGAGAAGTTTATAAAACAAATGATCACAGAATAAATTATTTTGCAGTGACTTACATTACATATTTAGAGATCCAGGAAACAGATATTTTAAAGATTTTTTTTAAAAATTCAACATTCTGTTTACTTTCCAGTGTAGACCCTTTGGGAAAATTATATAAATTTTCATCTTTCCATCACATTCTAAAATTCAAAGATACCTGTAATTTAGCAAGAATTGTGATAAAATAACTTACATTTATATAGTGATCTATGGTTTATAAAGTTCTTATACACATATTATCTTATTTAATCTTTTTAACAACTACAAGAGACTGGTATTATTTTAATTTCATAGAGTAAGTTGGAACAGTCAAGCAAGGCCATCCTCTTTCCAATTTCATATATAGACTTTTAAATAGAGATTTTACTTTGAAATAATTTTAGATTTACCATAATGTTACAAAATAGTAAAGTGTTCCCGTATATCCCCTCATTCAATTTTCTCAATGGTTTACATCTTATATTGCCATGTGATATTTGTCAAATTAAGAAATCAGCCTTGCTATATTACTAATAATTAAACTCCAGACTTAATTCATATTTGATTAGTTCTCCACTTGTGTTCTTTTTATGCTACAGGATTCAAACCATGATGTCACGCTGCATTTAGTATATATAGATTTTTGAGGAGAGTGATTAAGTGATTAAACAATGTAAATTATGGAGTTTAAATAGTTTTTCTGTAAGAAATTGAATTTGCTCAAACGTAAGGAAGGAAATTTCAGATAAATCAACAGTTTGTTGGAATGCATGAAAGCTTATTTTTTTATGACAAATGAAACTCAACCAAGTAAACTCACAGGCCTATATGTATACATATATAATGTAAAATTATAGTGACATTACTGAAGAAAAATTTAAAAGGCAGCGTTAGAACAGAGGGAAACTAAGTTTTAAATAACTCACCAAGAATTTGTAACAGACAAGAAGGTATCATACCATTTGGCTTTTAAAAAATTCAGTGAAATAGCTATGGAAGAAATTCTTATTACTGGCCATAACATTTTATAAATTATTCTGTAAAAATCAAATATTCTTTGGTATTGATCATTCCTGCCCTGCTAATGTATGCTCATTCACATAAAAATACTTTTTAAAATATATTTTTCCTTTAAATTAATCTCTATGTTGGGAAATTTTATCTTTCAAAAGCATGTGTTGCTTGATATTGAGATAATTTCTAATGTGTACAATTTATTATGATTATAAATTCCAATTATATTATATATATTATATATAAATTATATTAATTTATATTATATATAAATTCCAATTAGATTATAAAATTCCAATTTAAGCTGTATGTCAAATATTTCCAGTTTGTTTCATTAATTTTTAACCTTCTCTAGATTTTCCTGCCTATGATCTTTGGAAGTGACCAGATATAAATGGCTCACATTTATGTCAGGTAAAGTATAGGATTCACATTAGACGATCACAACATTTAAATATATTAATATCAGTTTTAAGAGTTCCTAGGGCAGTAATAATTATAGAAATAATATTATTGAGCACTTATTTCATACTAGGTTCCTTTCTAAATGTTTTACTTATTGTAAAGCATGATAATTTAAAACACACAGCTTGCTAGGAAACAGACATTAAGCAAATCATTTCTATTGAAATAGATTTATTTTCCCTATTTTGCCATAAATAAACCTTATAGGTATATAAATCCTGTATATGACTATAACAGGAGAAGTATTTTTAAAATCTCAAGTTTAAGGCACTCTGAGTTTTTTAGAGGCATTATATAATATTATAATATTGTTTCCTTCCTTTTAGAATTATTAATAGTTGACTTTCAAATGATCAATATGTATATATTAAATCAGCACTCTGTGTCCAACTGTAGAGCTCAGATATTTCTATGTTAGTAGTTTTCTGTCACTTTTGAACTTTCAGATTACATTGTTTATGTGTTTATATATCTCAACACATCTGTGCATAATAACACTAAATAATTTATTTGATAATTGCAATGATATCAAAACTCAACTACCCCAACACTTGGTATTCCGTTCCACATAAAGTGAATGTTTAAAAATTGATATCATCGTTATCATCATCAACACCACTACCATCGCTATTGTCATCATCATCACCATTAATGCATCTAGTTGACATAAGCTTACTGTATATTCTGCCAAGGCAAGCTTCCAAATCAAATAATATGTGATATCTTAATAATTTTCATAATTTAACAATGTGAAGCTCTAGCTACATAAGTCAATTTGGGAGAGTATTTAAACAATAAAAAACTGGTTTGTATAAGCTACACAGCTATCACACATACGTACCTTTAATAGATCTAATTTAAAACTCTGGGAGATAGTATTATCTATTTTTAATTTACATTTAGCTCAGTGGAGAGCCTGAATGCAAACTATAAGCTTTACAAAGCACAGAAATCTTCTAATCTTATGTTAATGCAAACCATTGACTGCATTGACTTATTAGCAATAATCAGGGCCGCTCTTGAGTTTGATTTCCAATTATCTTAATTATTTTACTTTGAGTTCTATTATTTAGTTCCTTTCCCCACTTAAAATCATCTTCATGGTTATTATAACTATAGAAAAAAGACATGGTTTTCCTGATAAAAAATTAATAATTATTATAACAATGAAAACAAGCTTATGTTTTAGTTATGGTTGCACATATCCAAAACTATAACTTAAATCATTGTAGGAAAAAAGTATTTTATTTTTCAATTCATTTTCTCTCTTCCTTGGACCAAAAGAGAAGCTTTTGAAGAGAAGCTTCCTTGGACCAAAAGAGAAATAGGAACCAGATTTTGGAAATACAAGCCTCTCTTTTGTTTACCTATTTTTCTTTACGGGAAATGTTATTTTGTATCCTTTTTGTCTACTGAAATGCCACACGTGCTTCCAGATTTAGTGCAAACTCTTCCTCTGAGGCCTTTCCAGTCTAATCCAGGCCAAGGTGAACACATTCTTTTCTCAACAATTTTCGTAGGGATAGTCTGCTTTTCTCTGGCAATTAACCATATGTGACTTCCTGCATTTTGTGTATCTTTAATAATGAATTTTACTTTTTCCTCATAGGGTTCCCTGTCCCCCCACCCTCGCCCCACCAGGTGTTTGCTGTTTCTTGAAGCATATAATAAGTACTTTCTTTGAAACTGGAAACCACATCTTACAATTTACCTTCCCTATCACGCCTGCATCAATCAATGTCTTGCACACATTAAGAAATCAATAAATGTTTTTGTCTGTTTGTTTTATAGAATGTAGAGATGCATGGAAAAAGCTCTAGGCCCAAAGAGAGAGACGGAATTTCTTTGTTTGGTACTGTGATCATAACCAGGTCACTTATATCATTTTTCTAGTTTATTCCTGTTGAGTATCAGATAATTTATAAGATCCTAGTATAGCTTTACAATGCTATGATTCTAGCAATTTTAGTTAATTTTAACTAAATACATTTTTAGAAGGCATTTAAAAAATCAACAAGTATGTACTTTAAACAAGATGATTCAGAATTACACTAAATAAATATGCACGCAAATTATGCTTTCTTGCCTAACAGTCTATTCGACAAATTAAAGGTCAGAAGGACAAGATTATACTCTCAGCCCGATTCATGTTCTGTGAAAATGAAATATACTGACGTTCTATATTCTACTGGGACACATGATCTGTACCTATTTTCAGCCCACAGCTCTTCACAATCCATTGTTTAAAAATAGATCAGTTCTGAACTTTGAAGACAGGCTCAGAAGGGCATTAACCTCTTTCTTGACTGTTAACTTTGCCATTTTGTTTTAATCGAATCAGTATAAGTCTAATCGTGTTAAAAATAAAACTTCTTACTTTGTACACATTCCAACAGGCACTCATAAATAGAGGGGTATAGTTCACTGAATTTTTCTAATTAGTTTTTTATTTTTAAATATACTGCCAGCATTTATTAAAGTATATATCAGTCTTATGATCCTAACATTTCAATGTCAAATTTGGGTGCTAAGGCATTGTCTCCAGAAAACTGGCTATTAAAATGAAAGGAGAGCTTATTAGCAGATTTTTTGAATAAATTTCAAAAGAAATGGGACATATGATATAGCTGGGCTTGTTGTCCCTTCTGTGTACTGGCCTCGCACCCTTTGAATCACCATCTCAGCCTTTACACACAGTTATATATAATTGCTTACTTAAACGTCTGTCTCCCGATAAAACGTAAAGAGCCATGAGAGCTTGGACTATATTTTATTCTTTGAATTGTAGTAACACCAAGAGTTATATTTTACTGTGTACTTACTATGTACCAGGCACTTTTCTAATTTTTAAAATATATTTTGCTCACTTAATTTTTACAAAAACTCTATGAGGTAGTAATTATTATCATTATTCACAATTCAAGATGAGAAAATCAAATACATATAAGTTAAATAAACAGCTCAGATTGTTATACCTAGTTAGTAGTAGAGCTGGTTTTAAATAAAGCTGGTAGAAGGAAGGCCATGCTGGTAACAGTCATGCTGAATAACCCCTCAGCAGTAGGTTTGATTCATTATTTGTTATATAGTTGAAAGAATGCAGGTACTTATTACAGTGGTGAGAAAATCACAAAAGTGATTTAAACTATCCAAAACAACAAAGCTTTAAATATTTCTGAGCAATCCGAGGAAAATAAGAGCATATAAGTGGATGGGAAGAGAAAAAGGAGGAGGGCTGTCCAGGGAAGGCCAGGTCAGGCAACAACTGGGAGGGAAGGGACTTTACTAGGATTCACTGAAGTCAACTTTGCAGACTCATAATTTTGACCAGACACAGCCACAGAGCAACTAGAGAGTGAATGAATATTAGAGATAATGAATGGATCACAAAATAATAGTTCCAATTTAAAATGCCAAGTTTTTGGAGTGACAACTTAAGGATTTTACTCAGAAGACTGTGGTTGTTCCTTTACTTTCTGACCTAAGTATTTTGGCTCGCAGACAAAGGAAAATGATTTTTTGACTTTACAATCACTTTCCAAAAAGCTGAGAATTCCAGTGGAGCTCAGTGGGCAGATCATATGGCCTAGCCCAAGCATAAACAATACACAGCCTAATCAGTCACTGTGAATCTTCCAAACCCTGAAGTGTCTCAGTACTTAGGTTTGGGCAGGGAAACCAGCAACAATTGTTTGATGAGCCATTGATGATATTTTAGGCGGAGCTGTCATAGCAAATGGTCTAGTCCATTTGGGCTGCTATAACAAAGTGTAACAGATCGGGTGTCTTACAAATAAAAGAAATTTAGTTTTCATAGTTCTGGAGGCTGGGAAATCCAAGATCAAGGTGCTAGCAGGTTTTATGTCTGATGAGGGCCTACTCCTGGTTCATAGAGGGCCATCTTTTTGCTGTATCCTCATATGACAGAAAGGACAAGAGATCTCTCTGGGCCCACTTTTATAAGACCACTAATCCCATTCATGGGGGCTCCACCTTGGTAACCTAATCACCTCCCAAAGGTCCTAACTTCTAACCTCTTAATACCATCACCTTCGGGACTTCAACAAATGAATTGAGAGGGGAGGCACAAACACTCACAATAGCAGCCATGTAAGAGAAAAATTAAGTGTCTTCTGTCTAGTTCATGGATGATATTGGGCTATAGTGACAGAACAATTATATACCTTCTATAATCGTACTTTATTGAAATATCTCCTCCCTACTCCACCCTCCGAGTCAACTCTGCATTAAATAACTAATTCATAAGCCTGGAGAAAGTTAAAAAGAAAGTAAAAACAATCACATGAAAAGTAGATGTTCTGGCATGTAGTGCATACACCAAACACAATCACAGAGGAATCTAAAGATGCTGGTATTCTTTTGTAATAAATTAGAAAAATATTGACCACAGTAGAATCTATAGTGATACTAAGAAAATTCTGTGGATGGAACATTTCATCATTCTGAGCATCATTTATCTTATGCATACAACTGCCACTGTTCTGACAAGAGAATGTTCTCTCCAAGCTCTAACAATAAATGATTCTTTGAGATGATTTGCCAAGTATGTAATCCTTATTTAATTTGCATTTGTTTAATTATCCAACCAGTAATTAAGTCTATAGTATTTGAGGGCTGGAGTTATGGAAAACATCAAAAAAGGCAAAGCCTTTGCTTTCTTGGATCCTGAGTTCATATAATTGAGCAGACAATGAATAAGTATATATTAAGCGAAAATACGACAATAGCATGTTATGTACACAAACACTTATGTGATTGATGGAGAAGGACTGTGAGAGAATTAATTTAGGTGAGCTTCTCAGAGAAGGCCTCTTCAAGGAGATAACATTTATATTGAGACTTGAACAATAAGATGAGCTAGTTATTTGTTAAAGGTGTTTCAACAATTTGTCTCTAACATGAAAAAGATAAATCACCTAATTTCTGTCACAGAAATAAATGTAGGAGAATATATTCAATAAAGGAGTGCTTTTGAAATATCAGCTAACTGAATTAATTTTATATACACGGTTATAAGATTACAAGATTATATACACGGTTACAAGATTATTGTAAGAGCTTTCAAAGATTACACAAATAAAATTTCTCCTGCCATTTTATATCTTCAGGATTCTTTATGTTTAACATTATTTAAACACATTGAAAAGAAAATCTGGGGTATATGGATAAAACATAATATGGACTTAATTAATTATGAATACAGAATAATTTTAACTTTCCTTACCATTGCATTTTGCTTTCTTTCTCTATTTTTAAATAAGAAGTCATTTGTAGAAGTTTCCTAGTCTCTGAATATGTGATCTATTCCTCACTTTTATAAGTCCCTGAGTTCCCAGACTTGTGTTAGCTGAAATCATTGTTCTTAATCATATATTAGTATCTCAAATTATGCAATACTTTCATAAAAATAAGCCTTCTGGATAATTACATATTTTAAGTTAAAAATCTTGGTTCAAGATAATGTAGTTGTTAACTCAAAATTGAATATATGATTAGCAATTGCCTATTATGTATATGTGAATGCATTTGTGTATTTTTACCTTTTGTCACAAAATAAATATACAGCTTTCTTTCTGATACTCTTTCTGAGTATCCTAGTTCACTTATTTGACATTTATTGTGTCAGTCATTTAAAATCTTCTATGTGTCAGGCAATTTCTAGACACTAGGAGTACAACAGTGACCAAAACACAACTTTGCATAAGTTTATGCCTCATCTCCTAAGTGAAATACAGCTTTTGAAGGTGGAATGATATATGATATGTCTTACTACTTTTTTTTTAGATATTTCTTGTGATCTATAACTATGACTTGAATATAGCAGGTATGCAGCACTCAAATTTGATAAGGAGAAAGATATATTTCCCATTGTTCTTATTGAATTTTTCTTCCAAAAGACATGTCTGGATTTTTTAGACACAAGTTTTATTTTACTAATGCTTTTGTTATCTCTCTTCCATACCTTTTCTTACTTTCCTAACTTTCCTATTCTATTCATTTTCTTTCCTTCAAATAAAGTGTTAACTCAGTATGACATTAAATTTAGACTTTTGCATGATCCTGATATCAAATAAGCAAAAGCTAAACAGCAGGGAATCAAACGGAGAAACATTGTTTTCACATTTATAAGGTGTTAAGTGTCTAAGCATTTCATGCTTCCATTTCTAGGATCTCTACTTTTATTAAGTAGCAATGATTCTTATTCTGGTTTTCATTCATAATTGTATTAAAGAAGATTTTTCACTCAGTAAATATTTCATGAGTTCCTGCTACATGTTGGTCACTAGAGATACAAGAATATTAAGACACAATTTCTATCCTCAAGAAGCTCATAGTCCTGAGTAAATAGTAAACTAACAAATGATAAATACTGTGACAGAGATAGAGTGGCCACGGAGAATTTATAAAATGGTAAGACCTGGTAAGAGTGCTTACTGGAAAGCAGTACCTTAGAATAGAAAGGATTGAAGATAGAAAGGGTAGCATGAAGAAAACCAAAGAGGCAATCAACAGCATTCCTTTTTTCAGGAAATTATCAACAATACCCTATTGATGAAACATTAATGTAAAGAAATGAAGATGAAGGCAGGCCATGAAGAGTCTGTGCCATGTTAAGGAGCTTGTGCTTTTTTCCCACAGGGGCTGGTAGATCATGGGTAGGTTCTAAGAGAATGACATTGTCAAATTTGAGTTTTATATCAGTCAATATGGAGCTCTGTGATGGGATGCTTTTAAGCTGCTAGAGATTAAAGCCAGAGAGAAAAGTTGAACATGCACTTGGGATGTCAGGGTAAAAGGTACTGAGAGCCTGAACAATGGCATCCGAATATGTAAGGAAAAATCTGGTCATAATTTAGTGATACAATGTTTGTGCAAATTGACGAAATGGGAGGTTTGTCTGTAGACTCAGGTAAAAGTGAAAAGTGAGTATTTTTCTATGCAAGATCAGTGTAAATTACATTGCAGCCACAGGAAAGATAGTTAATAAAACACACACAATACAAAAACATTTCTGGTTATCCTCATTTTATATTACATTGAGAATTTTCAGCACAGAGGAATACTTCTCATTTAAGGGTAAAATTTCCTCGAGTTCAGTTTTATACTCACTTGTTCTGTTGATTTTTTCTATTCCCTCCATGAGATGTTATTCTGGAATCCTAACTTTTCCCCACCTCCTTGTAATATATCCTTTAGTTTTATCTTATCTTCCTGTCTTTTGATATGATATTTTTCCCTGCTACTGTCCCTTGAATTACTTCTGTCTCCTTGCTATGACCTGCCCCATGCTACATTTGAACCCCTCCAGGCCCTTGAGAACCCAGACTGATTCCAGTGTCCTAAGCTTCTTCTACCTTTTAGTGAAGAGGATTTGAATTTAAATCAAATTCTGTGTTTACAAAAAGGGATAAGGTAAAGCATATTCATATATTTTTTAAACAAATGGTATTTGACTTTCTTTTTAAAAAATACAAAATGTTTGAATTATATCTCCCAAAGCAAAACAATTTATACATCCTAATTTGTTTAGAGAAAATAAGCTAATCAGTAGCAGATTTAGTCTCTTTTATTTTTAGAACTCTTAACCAATATCTTATGGCTTTCAAAAATGCTTTTAGTGGGCACAGATATTTAGAAAAAGTTATAAATGGTCAAAATATTAGTTGAAATAAGATATTTGAGTTACTTAAATCCATGCTAAATTTTTTAAGTAAAAAATTAAAATATAGACTAAACAGCCCTTGCTTTTAATGAACTTTAAAGACAAAAGTGGCAAAAACAAATGTGAAAAAACAATGGTAGCATGGGCGGACTGGGTCAGTAGCACACTTACGGATTAAGTGCATTGGCGGCCAGAGAAAACAGAGATCAGATCTAGTCTGGTATCTTATCAAAGAAAGAAGGTAGAAATAAAGAGGTATTATTTGAACTAGATTTTCCCAATAGATGAGAGACATTTCTGGAAAACACATGATGCAAGGGTGAGAAATTATAATATAATCAAGTTTTGCACAGCTTGATTGTAGGTCACTTTGCAACAAGTGGGGCAGCGGCGGAAAGGAAAGCTGGAGTTTAGCTGGATCAGAGCACAGAAGGGCTGGCATATGAGCCTCAGGACTCTGTATTTGATTTAACTGGTAACATAAAAATTGAAAATTTCTAAGCAGAGAAATGACCAGCTCATGAACATAAAAGAACACTAATCTGGCAGTGGTGTTTTAAACGGTCAGAGAAATCAGACCAAAAGCCAGAAGGCAAACTAAGGGGACAGTGCACACAGTCCACGTGAGAGGTGTCTGGTTAGAATGTGGCAGTCGGATAGAAAGCAGGACACACGGATGTCGACCAAAACGAACTGACAGCGCTTGGTGATCGGCAAGGCACAGAAGAAGAGGTTTAAAACAGTTCTGAAATTTTACATTCCAAGAGACTTGAGAGAATGACTAAAAAATGTATAGAAAGACTTTAAAAGATAAATGGCTTATTGATGGAAGATAGTGACTTTATTACATAGCTTACTGCATATGTGAGGCCAGGGGATAGTAGGAGGCTTTTAAGAAAATGGAATATATGAGAAGGAACTTAGAGCTCAAATTCATATAACTTAAGTATGAGGTGAAATAAATAAAAGAAAAGAAATTCTAAGATACAGAAAGAAAAGCTAATGGATCAGTAATGCTTCATTCTTAAAGAAATCCAAAAAGGAGATTTAGAATGTGTTTTATTAGCAGCACAAAAAGTACCACCAACAGCTCAAAGACAAAGGATTGATGATTAATAGGTCATTGATAACTTTTAAGGGAACAATTTTGGTAAAGAAGTTAAGAGCAAACCACAATTGAGTGAATATGTAGAAGTCTTTTGAGAAGATAGGTAGTAAAACAGAAGAGAACAAAAAAGCAGTGTAAGAAATATGAATAATTGAGAACATGCTCGTTTGGTCTAGGCGTGATCTAAACAGTCTACTGCAAAGAAAGAAGATTTCTAGGGAGAGAAAGAAGGAGGCTGCAAAGGAAATAGGTGGTTATTGATGTTGCAAAGTGTTTCAGTGAGGTAACAGGAAATGAATTGCGTGCAGCAGGTCAGTCTGTGATCAGCTTCCAGGAGAAAATCAGGGAAAATGAAGAGGGGAAGGAGAATAGAAATCAAAAAGAAGATAAAGAATCAGTTTGATAAGCACAATAGAGCAAAAGATGGAAAAGATATGGACAATGAGGCCACAGGAAAGAATTTTAAGAGCCAGGCATGCAAAAAATAGAACAGTTCTGAAACTCATAATTGTAAGAACAATTTTTGTACCTTTTTCAAAACAAAAGCTGGTACATGAGAAGAGCATAAAGGAGAATAAGGACCAGAAAAGATATCTTAACATAGAGTTCTGATTTTCCTTTGAGTAATGTCATAACATGGACTAGAAGATTTCCCATGAAAAAAGAAAATAAACAATGATCACTTACTATGGAGATGGAGGGCAATAAATCTTACCTCTCTCAGAGGATCATTGAGTTCACTGAGAATATTTTCCTCATCAAAAATTTTGCCTTGGTATCTGTGTTCATAGTAATCATGTATCTTCTGACGCATATCAGCTGGTAATTTATGGAATGACATATATTGTTCCACTTGCTTATACTGTAAAGAAAGGAAAAAGAAAATTAAGAAAAAAACATAGGCTGAATGAGAAATCATCACATTACTTTGTTGTACTATATTTGAATAATATAATATTTGAATACTCAGTAATAAAAAGAAATTCTTGAAGAGAAGGAAATAATGTTCTAGGTCCTAATCTATCTCCTCTGTGTCACATACTGTATAAGGCATTTTATTTAGGTAAACATTTCCTGTAAAGAACTGTGATGTTGTGGAGAGTCTGAAAGGAGTTCAGAGTGAATATAAGGGTATAGTTCCAAAATAGCCAATAATGTGGCAAAAAAAAAAAAAACGTGATGCTATAATTTTTAGTTGAATTCTAAAAAAACTACCTCTTCCTTTTAGCTGTTTAGCTCTTCATTTGGGGAAGAATCTTGTACCTCTGGATAGTACAAAGGATTTAACTTAGACCTAGCAAAAGATCAGAATCTAATTAAATTTTGAATCTAGAGGCAGAGGGCTTGGCAGCATTTTGCAAATCACAGATACTTAAACAACACAAATACCTTAAAGTACTGAGAACTAAAAGAGTATGCCAGGCTTCCAATTTAGGATTTAGGGGAATATCAGGGTGAGACTAGATCTACATAATATTGTGGCTGAAAGTTAAGTTAGACATTGAAGTTTATTTAAGCAAGGAGTTCTTAAACTTGATTGTTCATAAGACCTGAGCAGGGGGTTGCTTTTTGGGAAGGCAGGTCTTCAGGCTTAATCCTAGAAATTTACTCTATTGATGTATCTACCTATTTTTATTTACACACACACACATACACAGAGTTGTTGTTGTTTTTTAATCATTCCTGCTAATTAGGCAGAATCATAGGAGCTTGGATATTACCTGGATGCCTGTTAGAAGAGAAGAATTTCAGTCCTCACCCCAAACCCATGGAATCAGAATCTACATTTTAAAAAGATCCCCCAATGACTCTCATATACTATATAATATGTACATTGAAGTTTGAGAAATATCCCTCAGGTGTTTCTAATGGAGATGGTCAGAAGATCACAATTTCAAATAAAATAATTAGATTCTAAAAATTAGTTTCATTGTACAGATGATAGAATTAAGTACAAATAAAAAAGTAATAAAACTGGATAAAGATACTGTAATATGAAGTACTATATTGGGTAGATAAAAAACAAAGATACTGGAACAAGATTCTTTCCTTAAGTAAACACATGTGGTATTTTATATATGGAAAAGATTTTCTCAAATCTTTTCCTGATAATAGAGCTCTGACTAGAAGATCTGGCTTTTCTGAATCCTTGTCCATAATTACTATAATTGTAATTGGTAAATGATAGCAGACCTATCTAATGAGAAACAGCAACCCATTCTATTGTATTTCTCCTGTTTTTTTCCTACGTACTTTCCTTATGCATATTGCTTGGACATTCCCTTTTGGAGACTAGTAACCTCAAAGGAAATACCACTTTGTTACATGACTTTCTATATTTGGTAACCAGACTGTTCCCTAAATTATTTAAAGCCTGAAAGCATATATACACCTCTTTGAAGTAATTTGATTATGATAAAGCATTTTGAATGTAGGCATCAGTCACTGCCATTGTGTGAAAGCTATTTCTGGTAAATACTTCAGAAGGATTGGGTCGGTTTTCCCTGTAGAGCTCAAAATCTCTATGCCAACCTAACCTCAATATGTTTTGGTAGCCCACATCTAGAGACCTAGGATTCAGACTGCTTGGGCCCTTATGCAACTGGTCCATAGAAAAGAAGCTTCAGGGCCTTCTTCGCAAGACCACTTTGCAGGGTAAGGCTGGTTTGCAGCTGGACTAGAAAAGCTTATTTTTATTTCTGAAGATGTTGTTTGTGTCTGGTTATTACTCTTGGCTAAAAGAGAGAGCCATGGGCTTTGTGGTGTAGTTTAGGGTCTGAAGCTCCACTGGAGATCCCTAAGGTTAGTTTCTGCATGGATGGTTTTTTAACTAGCCCATCTGGTTTGACTAGTCTGGCTTGATGATTTAAAGAGCCAATGACAGCTTTATTTCTAAGATCTCCCAAAACTAAGATTCCTTGCATAGATCTCATTGGTTCAAGCCAGAAACTCAGAATACACTAGTTTCATGAGATTGGGCCCACAGGAAACTCATGCTGTGGAAAGGCTCTTGGACTTCTGATGCTTGTCTGTATTCTCTCTCTTTTGCTGCATGTTATCCTTTGCCTTTAAAGAAAAGCCTCAAGTGAGTATGGTGGAGTGGAGTTTGGTGAGTCCTGTCAAACGTCCAACTTTGGAAAATAGGGAAACAGACAACAGGACAACAGGACTGCCACAGTTCTGACATTCACTGGTGTGCATAGGTGGATAAGCTCTCAGTTCTGGCCAAACAGAGGATTAACCTTTCTTTAGGACCAGCAGGTGTCAAGTCAGGCCTGTGTTCTTTCCTCAGCATGCTGCTTGCCCCAATATGCTTGGAGTGGTGAGAATCTATAAGCTGAAGCAACACATTGAGCTCTCAATTCTCCTTTCTTTGCCATCTATTTCAGGGGTATGAGGAGCAACATTAAAATTCAGTATTAATAGTAATTTGTTCATTTTGGGGTAATTGATGCTTGTGAGTAGGCAAAGGCCTACTCATCTAGGGAAAACGTAATCTGCTTTATCTCCATCTCAAAAATTGAAAGTTATCCTTGATTCACTAAATATAAATGTTACATATACAGTTACTTTTATGGAAACTCAGCATTGATTGAATCTAATTACTTTTCTCACACAAGTCATTTAACACCTCCAGACCTCAGTTTATTAATTTACAATAGGAAGATGTTAGAGTGAATGATCTTCCTTGTCCTTTCAGACTAAATTTTTAAAGTTCTATGAGTATTTGTCATTTAATGATATTAAGTTCGATCTTTGAGCCTACGTTACTGTCTTAACCATCCATCAACTCATAGTAATTATTGAACTAACAAATATTAAATGATTGTTGTGTGCCAGTGGTTCTCAAGGTGTGGTCACCAAACCAGCTGTAGCACCTGGGAGCTTGTTAGAAATGCACATTCACAGTTGCCACCGAGACCTACTGAATCAGAAACACTACATTTGGGACTCAGCAGTCTGTGTTGTAACAGGCCTTTTATACACTAAAATTTCAGAACCACTACTATATGCCAAGTACTGTGTTATCTTAGGACATAAGGAAGCATGCTTGAGTGAGTGCAGGAGAAAGAAAATAAATTCAGGTTTTAGCAAGTTAAGTTTAAGATGCCCATGATACTTCCTAATGCTTATATGTAGGTCAGGCACTCAGAGAAGGAAATATGCACGTCATCAATGACTAAGGGATTCCTAAGGGAGGATGTGTCAAGTGAGGAGAAGAGGCAAACAGTAGAATACATATTTTAAAAGCAGTTGGGTCATGGAGGTTGATCAAGTTAAGGATATTGTTAGTAACCAGCAAGATGTGAGAGCAGAACCAGAAAAACATAATTAGTAGAATCCAAAGAAGAATAAAGTTTCAAGGGTGGTGTTGTCAAAAGGAATATATCCTAAGAAAAGAGGTACTGAACGGTGGCCAGTGAATTTGGAAATTAGGTAGTAATCTTTGTTAGAGTACAAAACATTAAAAATAGGAACTGTATCTTTTTGTCTGTTTCTTTCACACCTAACAAGACTTGCAAGAATGTATGAAAATATCACTTCCAAGTGATATGGAGAAATAAAAATAACAGACTACTCTTTGAAGAAGCTACCTAGTGGTAGTTGGACAATGTAATAAAGTAGATGTTAGATGTTTTATATATGTATATATATATATATATTTCAATCTTTATTTGCCAATTAATATTTTTAAATTAAAAAAACCTAAAAATGGAAATAATTTATTCATTGAGCAAAATGTCCCATTGAATATTTCTGACACAAAAGCTAACCTTAGTTGTTTGGTGCTGTGGGCTTGCTATAAACTGAATGATGCAGAAAAATGTAGAAATAACTACACACATTATGCATAAGCTGGCAAAGTCAAAAAATGATAACATGCAAAGTTTCTATTAGTTGTAATTATATATCATATGAAAAAGATGATATACATTTAATAGTACTGATAGGTAGATTTTTGAAAAGCAAGGATGCAAATACAATTCTTTCTTAAACATATAGGATAAAAAATTTCTACCATTAGATCTAAAGAGACTATAAAAAATTACCACTTAAAATTCTAATATATTTTTATTTTTGAAATTCCATATGATTAAAAGAATATATGAAAGTGATACATGTACATGATTATTAAATGTAAGATATAACAAGAACACTTATAATGATTGGCAAGGATCCTCTTTCAAATCTACCGGTCTTACCCCTCCCATGTTAAAAGGTGTTTAATCCATATCACTAAGCAATATGCTTCTGTTCCTATTTATTATGTAGAGTAATTATTGGCATCAGTCATTTACTTCTTGCCATAAAAAGGAATTTAGCCACTTATAGACCCCCAAATCTCTTCATTTTTCATGTTATAATTGTGTCACTAGGTCTGTGTTGTAACTTTATGCAAAATATTTACTTTTATTTCTTGTTAGGAGAAATCTAGATCTTTTAGCAGGTGAAAGTAAAAAATTCCCTTTTTCACTTCGATTTGCTAACTTCTGTCATTTCTACTTTTACAATGTAATGGTAGAGTATAACTTTTTACCCATAATTGTAACTTCCAAACCCTTGAAATATTTACATTACTCTGACCATGTAAATATTTACCACAAAGCTAAATACCATATTTGATGAAATTTCCTTTTGTTTCCTGGACTTTTAGATTTTATTTTAAGTCTCACATTTTCCAGCCTCCTTATCCCACCAGATAAACATTGAGTTTTTCCTTCAGAGACTTTCCTGTAGGATTTCCTTTTACAACATCCTTGATTGAACTCACTACTCTTAGATGCTATGTTTCTCTTCTGGTGTATTTATTCATGTTTCTGGAACAAATACTCAAATAAACAATGAAAAAAAATTGTGAGGGATATGAGTTTTCTGAATCTTTCCTTGTCTGCAAATGTCTTTATTAAGCTCTCATACATGACTACATATAGAATTCTAGCTTGGACTCCCTGAGTTGGATTTGAATTTTATCTTTTATGATGGATTTGGTGTATGTTTATTATCATTTAGTTCATGTATTTTGTCTCTGCATATTCCCCACCTTTCCCTATAGTTTCTTGACATTCACTTATATTTCCTCTACATTCTAGAATATTTTCTGAAATTCTTAGAAACCATTTTTAATTATTCTTCTTTTTCTTACACTTACTTCCATAATTTTAGTTTAAAAAATATACCAATGTGAGCTTTTTAAAAACTGATTTGGAGGCATTCTTTTATTCTCTGAAATATCTAAGATGTGCAAATATATGTGAATTTAAAAGCATTCTCTGGATTTAGCTTTAGTGAAGTCCTTTGTGACTATTGCCTAAGTGTTCTCACTGGTATGTGTGTATATGTTGGGAGTTGGGGTAATGCAAAATAGGTTGTAATAATCTGAGAGCACTGTGGTTGGGATATTGTCTCCTCCAAGCCTCATGTTGAAATTTGATCCCTAATGTTGAAAGTTGGGTCTAATGAGAGTCATCTGGTACATACAGGCAGATCCCTCATAAAATAGATTAGTGCCCTCCCTCAGGGATGTGTGAGTTCTTGCTCTATTAGTTTCCAAGAGAGCTGGTTGTTAAAAACAGCCCAGCACCACTGACCCCCTCTGTCTCTTGCTTCCTCTCTCACCATGTGATCTCTGCACATGCCAAATCCTCTTCACCTTCTGCCTTGAGTGAAAGCAGCCTGAGACCCTTACCAGACCTAGGTGCCAATCTTGAACTTTTCAGTCATCAAAATCATAAACCAAACAAACATTTCTTTCTTTACAAATGACCCAGTTTCAGGTTTCCTTTCTAGCAACACAAAATGGGCTAAGAGACTGAACAGAAATCAGAAGTGGAAATGGAAATAACATCTCTCTGATGTGCTCCGGCCATGAGGTGAGAACTAAAATAATAATTGGAGGGAATAGGAGGCAGGGGAGTAAGCAATTCCAATAAATCTAAAAATAACTTTCTAACCACATTTATATTATTTTTATATCTGTGAAGTGATACACTTACAGAAAAACTGAATCACATCAATTATCCCTTTCTCCTTCATCCCAATCTTCAAGACATCACAAAATTATGTAAATTCTGCCTACCAAAAGTTTCAATAATTTTCCATTTCTCTGCATCATCATTATTATCATTCTGGTCAAAGCTACCTTATGTCTCCCCTCGACTCATGACCATGTTTCTAACTACATTTTCTGTATCTATTTGTATATACTTTTTTCCACCTCTAATTCATTTTCCTTGATTGAGACAGAGAAATCTTTTAAAAATGTTAACCTATTGTCACTTCTGAAAAAAACACCAAAACTATTTCCTGACATTTCTTTGACTTATTTTGAAATAGTTATTCAGAGGGCCTAGAGACAGACAAGAATAGCCTGCAAATCTACCTTTTGTGGAGGAGATTTGCATCTGTAGAGGAAATAGAGTGAAGAACAAATGCAAACACGTTTTCTCTGAGCAGAACCCCTCACCCTTTGTCCACTTATATTTTGTGTGACTCCTGTAAACAAGTGTGCACATAACAAATTTGTATGCCTTTCTCCCCTGTTAATCTGTATATTATCAATTTGTTTTATAGACTCAAGTTATCAAAATTTCAGGTGAAAAATTTAAACTTCCTTATAATCTCTTCCTCAAAACCTTTTAATGACTTCTTATGGTCTTTAGGATAAAGTCCAATTTCCTTGGCTTGAACCCTACATTACTTATGTGTTGTCTCCTCCTTTATCCTACACTTTCTCCCTTTTGTTCACTCTGCCCTGTTATGTTGAGTTTCTTTCATATTCCCAAACTTGCGCTCGTCTCTGGATGCTGTGTCTTGGCTCGTGCTGTTTCCTTTACCTGGAATGTTCTTTCACCACATATTTGCGTGGCTAATATCTATTCATCCTTTAATCCTCTCCTCACAGATCACTACATTAGGGAAGTATTATCTGACTCCCTAGACCATGTAAGGTCCTCTTGCTGTACACATACAAAGAATGCAAAGAACACCTATAACTACTTGTTAAGTGTCTGTCCTTGCTTGGCTTGTTCATACGGAATCAGCCAGGGTGTCTGCAAGTATGAAGCTCTCAAATATTCACTGAATGGAAGTCTGGTTTGTTACACACTTTCTGAAAATTCTATGGATAAAAGAATCATAGAATGTGGTGTCTGCCTCCTTTCAGTTGAAGTACTATTATCAATGGAGGGATAGGGAGACTCTCCCACATCGATTGACATATTAGATCAGTATTTTATTATTATTGGCTTTTATTATTTATCATTCTTAGAACATTTTTTAAAGTAAGAGATTCTGAACCTTTAACCTATTACAAATTAACTTAAGTTAATTTGGCTTTAAAGAATTTTCAGTTTCTGTCTGAATCTGTGTATCAGTGTTGACATCAAATATAAGTGTAAGGAGGAGGAAATTATAGATTGGAAAATAGAAACTTCTTATAATCCTAAAACTGTTTATAAAATTAGGAAAATAGCAGAATGTAATCAAAATATGTGCAAAGAATATTAATTTTTTATGTTAAGTAACAAAATATTTGATTACCAGTACCTTTATGATGCCTTCTTCTTTCAACTATTTCTATTGAGATTTTGAAATTGTGGCAATTACTTTAAGTTTATCCAATAAACAAGAATATTTATTGAGCTGTGGAGAGTACAAGTATAGGATTTAGTTGTTGTTTTAAGAAACTTAATGGTTAATATATTTATTACAAAATACAATAATTATTTAGAAAAGGAAGTGACTTGTTAAGATATCCTCCTTATTAAATATGTGTTCCATTCTAAAATAAAAGGGGTTTTCTTCATCACCAAGAGATCCAAATGTAGAACTAAAAAAAAATAGATATCCTTCAGGTCTCCGGGCATGATTTTATACACTGAATATTCCTGGAAAATAGGGATCAGAACTTTATGTTGTATTAGAAGATAAAAATCACATGAAAATGAAAAATAGTGAATTATTAATAATTACTCATAAAGATGGAATTCTAAATTTGTGATTCTAACCCCAGGTCTCAAATCTAAAAAACATTGCATATTAGAAGTTAACCTTTTACTTTCATGAAGCATTGAATTAGCATAGAGTAACTTGTTTTTATAATATCTCAAGATAGCTTATAGTATAGCATATGCCACAGTAGCCTCTAACATATAAGGTAGCTATATGTAAATTGATGCTACCAAACTCTCTTTTCAGCACTCTTCAAAGTTTTTGTGTAGGGAGATTACAAATAATTCCATAACAATAATTAATGGTGAGATAATTGCCACTAAAAATCAGCCTCCTTGAAAGAGTATGTTACAGTCCTTAGAGAAGATAGTAAATATGCCTCTAGGTAACCTATGACAGGGAATCTTAATTCCTACTTTTTATTTCAAAGATCAATTTGTTGTTTTTGCATTAATATTTTAAAATTAATATGATACATTATAATGCCTTATTTATCTAAAACTTTACCAATTTTATGACAGATGGATAAGAATATACATTTCTCTATTAATATTAGCATATACAAACACTGAATTAATTCCTCAAGGTATTTATAGAGAATCTCATTAGATTAGTTTCATTCTAATAAAATGTTGGGCAAATAGCAGTACAGTCATATACTGCATAGTAATGTTTTGGTCAATGATGGACCACATATAGGACAGTGGTCCCATAAGATTATAATTCCATATTTTTACTGTACCTTTTCTATATTTAGATTTTTAGATACACAAATACTTATCTTTGTGATATAATTGCCTACAGTATTCAGTATGGTAACAAGCTGTACAAGTTTATAGCCTAGCATCAGTAGGCTATACAAATTAGCCTATGTGTATAGTAGACTATACCCACTAGGTTTGAGTAAGCACACTCTACGATATTCACACAGTGATGAAATCACCTAATGATGCTTTTCTCAGAATGGATCTCTGACACAAACAAAGCATGACTGTACTTCAAATAACAAATTTATCATGGAGAATTATCCATATACATATGTATGTACCTGAATAACTAATTGTATATTTATAGAAAATATGTATAATATGGATATATATATGTATATGTGCAATAATGAGTGCCAAAAACATATGCCATCTTATCTAAAATCAATTACTTTATCCTCTTTATAATTACATTTGCATCATAAATACATTTATATAATAGAAGTTATATTTAATGATAATTATTTTTCCAATACATTTCAAAATATTCTATTTTACTTACATAACATATACAGTCATTTAAATTTTATAAGTAGGAAAATAAAAGAAAATATATATTATATAATATTAATACTTATACAATATATTATATATAATATTGTGTAATAGTTATATAATAGATGTTATTTTTATACAGTATATTATTACACTAAATAAAGGCAACATTAGATATTTAAATTGTTTGCTGAATATTACAAACACTTTGTATTATATGTTTCAAGCACATATTAAAAACATTGTTTTTTAATTGAGAAAAAACAAAAAGAAAAATGAAGGTATACTAAACAACTTTTATGTTGTCTCCTGGAGCTTGTTAATACAGGAGGGATTTTCGGCACTCCTCATTTCTTGACATTAGTACAAGTTTTGTACAGAGGTGGATGTTATCATGAGACTCTTTTAAAAAATATATTGTTATTCAATATGAAATGTCCTATTCTGAATCAAAAGTGTAGTTTATTATATCTCAAACAAGAAGCAGTGCAATTAATCAAAGTATGCACCTAAACTATCAACACAGTTTTGCCGTCTTAATGGTAGCCTATTCATGCCAGCAGCCAAGAAGCCTGGAGGGTGAGTGACAGTGAAATTGTGAAAGGCGTTTTCCACAGCTTCTTGAGAAATGAATATTTTTCTTTGCAAGAAGTGGTCCAAAGCCTGGAAGAAGTGGTAGTCAGTTGGTGCAAGGTGTCGGGAATGCAGTGATGACAGAGAGTTTCCATGTCCAGCTGCTGTAGTTTGAGCAGCGTTGTTTGTGTGACATGTGGTCGAGCACTGTCTTGCAAGAGGATTGGCCTGTCTTTATTGACCAATCTTAGCTGCTTAATCATGAGCATCCTCATCACTTTATCCAATTGGGTGCAGTAGACATCAAGTGTAATCGATTGACCAGGTTTCATGAAGCTGTAGTGGATAATACCAGCCCTGGACCACCAGACACCATTAGCTTTTTTGACAGATATTTGGTTCTGGACTGTGTTTGGCACTTCATCTTTATCCAAGCAATGTGCCAAACATTTGTGATTGTCAAAAAGAATTCATTTTTCATCACACCTAACAGTACAGTGTAGAAATGGTTTGCCTTTATGTCATGACAGCAAAGAAAGGCAAGCTTTGAGATGATTTCTCTTCTGACGCTCCTTTAATTCATTTGGAACCCATTTATCCAGCTTCTTTACCTCACCAATATTCTTTTAATTTTCAAAGTAACAGGACTGTAATTCCTATTTCTAAAAATATTTTGTCTTTATTTTTGAAATTTTCTATTCTTAAAAAATACAATGAATTCAATTACTGTGTAAACAAATGGCAATACTAAAAACATTCTTGGCAAAAAATAAAGTAGATTAGTCATAAATCTAATGATAATTGACTTAAACATAAAAACCAAAAAGGTAATTTTTGAGAGACCTTCATCTCCCAAAAATGACATGCATGAAAATGTGTTTATGATTTCAAGGGTGTTCACAAATCTCTGAGTATCAACTGAACAAGGTAAGATCTGCTACATTGTAAAACACCCATGAGTATTGAAATCAGTGGAACCTGGGTTTAATTTATATACATTCTTGACTTTTGATTTTGAATATGTATATGGTTTTTAATGTCTTACTGTCTCAATTTTTAATGTGTCTATTTGAAATGATAATATTGAGCATTCTGGGTGCTGTGATAATTAGCAAAAATGCATGCATGTAATGTATTTAACAAATAATAGATATGTAATACATGGTAATTTTGGGGAAATCATTAAATAAAAAATAGCTTAAAATCTAGTTGAATTAAAATACATGTCTCATTCTCAATATATAAATAACATCATTGCAAAAATAGTGTGAAATGACATGTTTTTCACAGACTGAAAAATTGATGTAAGTTTTATCTTCAAATAATATGTTGTAAGTTTTAAACAATTTGAAAAATAATAATTTATAAAAATAAAATACTTAAAACTGTTTGTTTTTCAAAGACCAATAATCAATTATAAATTACCATTCTGGTTTTTGTGTTTAAGTCAATCATGATTAAATTTATGACTAATCTATTTTTTATCAAGAATGTTTTAGTATTGCCATTTATTTACACAGTAATTGAATTCATAATTTCTACTTTTATCCTGCATTTAAAAATAAACTAATTCATATGTATGTATATGTATATATATGTATGCTAAATTATATGCAAATCTGTTTAACAAGTATTATTTCTAAAATTTTTGCAGCAATATGGAATAATTTACAAGAACTATGTTCTAAACATAGCAAAATTTTCAATTCATACCTTCTGAGGAATTTCCTTCTTGTAGAAAAAATGGATTACTTTTTTGTGAAAAATTTTTAAGCAACATAATCTTTACAGAATGTCATAAGACAATTAAGACATCATAATTTACCTGAATTTGAATTTCAGTGAATTCAGTGAAAAAAAAAACTAAAGGAAAATCACAAATGAAGGAAAATAGATGGTTGTAAAAAGTTTCTTTGGTTTAAAATTTTTTTAAAAGCAGAATTTGAGTCCAATACCTCAATTTTATCTTTAGCTTTCTTTTAAAAGCCTTTTTTGAATACCTGGGTAATGAAACATGAGTTTCTGTATAGGAGAGTAAATCTTTCAGCTCTCAAGATATAGGGAAATATTTTTCAATAAGTATCTACTTTGCCTGTAAAACTACTAAAATTCCAACCTAAAATTATTTTGAAATTCCTGCAGAAAATATTACAAAGTAAAAATTGCTACTCTTCCATCCAGATGGAATGATCTCTTCCCATGTAAATAGCCACTTGCTCTCTTGTTTATAAAATCTAGATATCTATTCAGATATTTCACAGTACATTATACTTTCATCTATTTAAAAATATGAGATTAAAAAATCATTGGAAATTGTTTACACTACATAGTTCTTTATTAATTATTATTATTATACTTTTGTTTGAAATGGTCATCTTGAACATTGTTTTCAAAATGTCAGTTTAACACTGTTTAAAACTTAACTAACCAATGTAATTGAAAAAATAGTAATAATGAGAGATTAGTGTATTTAGCAATTAGAGGAAAATGTTTAATTACTGAGCAAGTAAATTGTCCAAATAAAGCATCTTTTGAAAGTTAATTTACACATAATTATGTAATAAAAATCAAGGGTTAGATCGTTGCTAGAAATAGAAACAGTCGTTGTAATCATTATAATAGAGTTAAAATATGTGTTTATATATTTAAAACTCCTTTACAGTATTTTTCTGCTCTATATGACTTTGAACTTTATTACTGCAGTTTTTCTTTATATGTTTGTGTGTATGTGTAGAAAATAATTTTGGTCCTTAATTGAGCAAGAGTAAAATTTGATATAACATACCATGATATAACTGTGGTAACCTAATCATTCTTTTGTTTTTCAAAGGAACCATTTAAAACATTTTCTGCTGTGGTAATGCTTTTATTTCCTTCCTTTAACAATTTCTTTCACCTACCTATGAAGAACTTACCCAAAATTTCAAAAAGAAATAAAAGCTTTCACACAAGGACATCTAACTCATTTGGAGGGATACATACATTTTTCTCCCTCTATTCTTTCTCTTGTAAACAATGAAAGAGGTGTCTCTTCTCCCATGTGAAGCTAATCTTTCAATTATGTTTGAATAACCTCTCCTCATCCCTCCCCAGAAACATTACTCTATCTTTCATTTTCTGTCTTTTATTCTCAACTATCTATCTATATATTGGCTCCAGCCAAATAGCATTTAAAGATATTCACCTTTCTAGTTAAAATAATCATAGTTACAATCATAATCATATCTAATCCTTGGATATCAAATACTTTTTCCTGGCACTCAGTTAAGCACTTTACTTATTTAACCTTCACAACAACCTTATGAGATTGTTTCCAGTATCTTCACTTTACAGATGATGGAACTAAGTCACAAAGAATTTAAATAATTTGTGTGAAGTCACACAGCTAATTAGTGCTGAAGCTATGATTTGAGTCCAGGAAATATGGCTCCATAGTTTGTGCTCCGATTCACTACATGACACTCTTGTCTTCCAAAAATGACTCTATTGATCTCAAAGAGCCTTCCACCTACCATTCTATTTTTCTTCTTTTCTTTCTCAACCAATTTCTTGAAATTGTAGTCTACACTCATTATCTTACTTTCTATCTCTCACTAAACCTTAAACATTTGACTACAGCTTTCATTCCTTCCATTCATGAATAATGCTCTTGTACTTCTACAATTTCCTGATTATTACTATAATTCTTAATTAGATACTTTGCAATTTTTTTTTATTTGGTATCTGAACAATATTGAATACCAGTAGCAAACACTACTGATGTCCCATGCAACTCCTCTATCCTTGCAAACTGCCCCACCTCTGATCTCAAGACTACCTATAAAAAAAAAAAAAAAAGAGAAAATACCTATAGTAGACAGTGCCTCTCAAGGTTTCTGCATGAGGTCGGAGAAGCCTAGAAAACTTGTTCAACTCAACCTTGAGGTGCATGGATGTTTGAAGGTGGGGAGAGGTATACGTAACACCTCTTAGGGCAACAGCCAACCAATGAGGGACTTGAGTCTACAAATTAACGAAATAGCCCCCTATCCTTCAGAGAGACAAGGGAAAGGTGCAATCTGCACAGTTCCTCAGAGGGTCTTGATAAAACTCAGCGCCACTTGCCTGTAATGAAAAACAACTCAATAAACTATCCTTCACTGGATTTCCCTTTTTCCATGTATTACTCTTTTTGTTTTCTAATCATTCTTCTTGAAATTACTCCCTGATAAATTACCTACACCCAAATTCTTTTCTTAGGCTCTGCTTATAGGAGAACCCAAACTAAGACAAAATTTCTATTGACTCTTTCCTGCTACAGACATCTTTTCTCTTGACTGTTCTATTCATTATTCTTCTGGTTTTCCTTTTTCTCTTTTGGCTTCTCTTTTCAGGCTCATTTGTTGACATCTTTTATATGTTCATATTTCCAAGGTCTATGATAAAGTCCTTCTTTTATTTTTACCTCACATATTTTCCTTCGATAATCCTTCCCATTCATATAACTTCAGTTACCACCAATACACCATCAATCTCCAAGTCAATTCCTCTAGCAGAGAACTAACTCTGATCTCCAAACTCATATGACCACCTTCCCTTTAAGCATCTAACCTTAAAACGTGTCTCTAAAGCACATCAATGGCACCATGTCCAAAATTGAAATCATTTTCCTTCTTCATTCATGCCTTCTCTATTTAACCAGCAGCCTAAGCTATAGACCTGGTTTTGAGTATACTGGTTTCTCTTTTTCCAACAAATTTTGCTTTTAATCTTCATGAAGTAACCACTTTGCCACTTGGAAGTTAATTTTTAATGCCATTTTCTCTAAGTAGTTATCCCTGAAGCTTGGCTCAAGGAATACCAGTGCCATTTTTCATTTGATAAAATCAAGTATATGTAAAACATAACATTAGCCTAGGCAAAGAATTTATGAAAAAGACACCAAAAGTGATCACAGCATCAACAAAAATAAATAAATGGGA
>CAUYSK010036282.1:0-11222 GCA_963575035.1 Avahi laniger
GGTTTAAAAAATACATAAAAGCTTCACATATGCATGGTCTATGACTAAATAATTTCTAAGCTTTATACACAATAGTAATTTCTAAGGTATACACCCACTCTTAAGTATATACTCAACAGAAATGCATGTACTAGAGTGTTCATAGCAGCTTCATTCATGATAGTAAAAAAATGTCATATGCCCATTAACAGTAAAATAAATAAATAATTTGTAGTATAGTCAAACAATGGAATACTACACAGCAATTAAAATGAATGATCTTAAAGCTGAATAGTACTCCATGGTAATACATATACCACATTTTATTAATCCACTCATGTATTGATGGACACTTGGGTTGTTTCCACATCTTTGCAATTGTGAATTGTGTTGTTATAAACATTCGGGTGCAGGTGTCTTTCTTATACAGTATCATTTGCTCTTTTGGGTAGATGCCCAGTAGTGGGATTGCTGGATCGAATGGTAGTTCTACTTGTATCTCTTTAAGGTATCTCAATATTGCTTTCCACAGAGGTTGCACTAGTTTGCAATCCCACCAACAGTGCATGAGTGTGCCTATCTCTCCGCATCCACGCCAACATTTATTGTTTTGGGACTTTTTGATAAAGGCCAGTCTCACTGGAGATAAGTGATATCTCATTGTGGTTTTAATTTGCATTTCCCTGACGGTTAGAGATGTCGAGCATTTTTTCATATGTTTTTTGGCCATTATTCTGTCTTCTTTTGAAAAGTTTCTGTTCATGTCCTTTGATCACCTTTTGATAGGGTTGTTTGATTTTTTTCTTGTTGATTTTCCTGAGTTCTAAGTAGATTCTAGTTATCAACCCTTTATCGGATTTGTGGCATGCAAAAATTTTCTCCCATTCTGTAGGTTATCTGTTTGCTCCTGTGACAGTTTCTTTGGCTGTGCAGAAGCTTTTCAATTTGATCAGGTCCCATTTATTTATTTCGGTTGTTGCTGTGATTGCCTTTGGGGTCTTCTTCACCAATTCTTTGCCTAGGCCAATGTCTAGAAGAGTATTTCCAACATTTTCCTCTAGAATTCTAATAGTTTCACTCCTTAATTTAAGTCTGTTACCCGGCGTGAGTTGATTTTTGTGAGAGGTGAAAGGTGTGGATCCTGATTCAGTCTTCTATATGTGGCTATCCAGTTTTACCAGCACCATTTATTGAATAAGGATTCTTTTCCCCAATCAGCTTTAAGAAACAATGGTGATACAGCACCTCTTGTATACTCCTGGATAGAGCTGGAACACATTCTACTAAGTGAAGTATCCCAAGAGTGGAAAGACAAGCACCACATGTACTCACCATCAAATTGGTATTAACTGATCAACACATAAGTACATTTATAAGAATAACATCTGGCCGGGCGCGGTGGCTCACGCCTGTAATCCTAGCACTCTGGGAGGCCAAGGCGGCTGGATTGCTCAAGGTCAGGAGTTCGAGACCAGCCTGAGCAAGAGTGAGACTCCGTCTCTACTAAAAACATAGAAAGAAATGATCTGGACAACTAAAAATATATATATAGAAAAAATTAGCCAGGCGTGGTGGCACATGCATATAGTCCCAGCTACTTGGGAGGCTGAGGCAGTAGGATCGCCTGAGCCCAGGAGTTTGAGGTTGCTGTGAGCTAGGCTGACGCTACGGCACTCTGGTATGGGCAACAGAGCAAGACTCTGTCTCAAAAAAAAAAAAAAAAGATTCCAAACATAATGTTGCATGAAAGAAGCCAGAAATAAAACAACTACCCACTTTATGATGCCAAACATATAAAATTCAAAAATCAGGCAAAACAAATATATACTACCAGAAGTCCTGATGAAGCTTACCCTTGAGAGGGAGGAGTGATAGAGTGGGCCATGAACGTTCCATTTCTAAATATGGTATTTGGTTAAATGGCAGTGTTAACTTTGAAAATTTGTCAAGCTGTACACCTATGTGGATTTTTCTCAACAATAACAGCTGTTTATTGAGTTCCTACTATGCATCAAATGCTATAATTTATGATTTCTATTTAATACTCACAACGACCCTGGTAGGTGGACACTATTCGAACCTTCACTTGTAGAAGAAGGATCTAATCCTCAGAGAGAGTAAGGACCTTACTCAGGGTCACAACCCAGGTCTATTTAATTTTAAGCCCCTGATCATAACTACTGATGATTTTACCTTCCTATTTTAAGGAAAAAGAAATAACATCTATGATATAATGAGAGCTTACTATGTTCTTGGAATGGCGCTAAATACTTTACATCAATTATTGCATTTAATGCTTACAAGAATCCCATAAGGTAGCATATTGAGTCAAAATATGCTTCCTGTAACTTTCATACCCTCCACTCATTGGCTCTGGTTGCTTCTCTTGGAGACACGCAGAATAAGCATAATTTCTCTTTTTCAGGGGGAAAAAATCTTCAAAAATTTGTGCTACATTTGACCCTTGAACAATGCAGTGGTTAAGGGCATCAGCCCCCAATATTGTCAAAAATCTGTGTATGACTTTTGACTCCGGAAAACCTTAACTTCTAATAGCCTCCTACTGACTGGAAGCATTATCGACAATATAAACAGTAGATTGACATATATCTTGTAAGTTATATGCATTATATACTGTATTCTTACAATAAAGTAAGCCAGAGAAAAATTGTTATTTAAAAAATCAGAAGGAAGTGGAAATACATTTATAGTACTGTACTATATTTATTGATATCACAAGTTCACGCCATCTGTTTACAGGATAAATTGTCTGTCTGAAATGGCAGGCGACTGCAGTTGAGTTGCAGACCTCAGTCTATGGGACATACCAAGCAATTGAACTTTTTCTTATAATGTCATGACTTCCCTCTGTTTCTTGGGAGCACTTCCAGCATCACCTAGTGGCACTTCGTATGGGTCCCCTGGTGTTATTCAAGGTTTATGGTATTGCACTAAAAATGAAGAAAATCTCATGAGAGATCACTTTTTACTATGATAAGCAATTTACTTGAGAGAGGAACTGTTCACAGGGAGATGATTAGAATCACCTGGCATTTTAAGCAGACAGGACACTCACAACACTTGAGTTCATCACAATAGCAACAAGAGGTGGCTACAAAATTACGACAATAGTGCAGTTAATTTTATGCAGTTATGATTTAATACTGCATCTTTATATTTCTTTACATTTCTACTGACTGAAAATGGCATCATGTATGGTCTGTGTTTCTGTGTGTTAGTTTTGACAAATTTTTACTTTTAATAATAGATATGTATATATTTTATGGTAATAAATGATAAAATAGGCTAGTATCTACATATATTTTGCATACTCATGATATACTTTTTCTTAATTTTTTGATATTTCTAGGCTATACAGTTCTTTTCAAGTTTTTTCAAATTATTGCAAATCTCCAAAAAATTTTCCAATATGCTTATGTTTTTTAAATTTCAAAGTATTAAGGGGCTACAAATGTTTTTGGTTATGTGGATCACTTTTATAATGCTTGAGTCATGGCTATAAGTGTGCCCACCACCCAAATAGTGTTCATTGAACCCGTTAGGTAGGTTTTTGCCCCGCCCTTCCTCCCACCTCTCCCCTCCTTGATTTTCTCTAAGTTTTACACTCCTCTGTGTAAATGTGTGCTCATCGGTTAGTTTCAATTTAATAGCAAGTACTTGTGGTATTTGTTTTTCCATTCTTGTGATACTTTGCTTAGGATAACAGTCTCCAGTTCCATCCACATTGTTGCAAAAGGCATTAATTCATTCTTTTTATGGCGGAGTAGTACTCCGTAGTATAAATATACCACATTTTGTTGATCAGTTCATGAATTGATTGGCAATTGGGTTGATACCACATCTTTGCAATTGTGAATTGTGCTGCAATAAACATTCAAGTGTAGGTGTCTTTTGGATAAAATGACTTTTTTTTCCTTTGGGTAGATACCTCATAGTGGGATTGCTGGATCAAATGATAGGTCTACATTTAGTTCTTTGAGGAAGCTCCATACTGTTTTCCATAGAGGTTGTACTAATTTGCAGTCCCACAAACAGTATATAAGTAGTCCTTTTTCTCTGCATCCATGCCAACATCTGTTGTTTTTGGACTTTGTCATAAAAGCCATTCTAATAGGCATCAGTTTATGTCTCATTATGGTGTTAATTAGCATTTCCCTGATGATTAGTGATTTGGGGCATTTTTTCATATGTTTATTGGCCATTTGTCTATCTTCTTTTGAAAAGCTTCTGTTCATGTCTTTTGCCCACTTTTTAATGGGGTAGTTTGTTTTTTTCTTGCTTATTTGCTTGAGTTCTTTGTAGATTCTAGATGTTAGTCCTTTATTGGATGTATACCTTGTGAATATTTTCTCCCATTCTGTAGGTTGTCTATTTGCTCTGTTGATTATTTCCTTAGCTGTGCTGAAGCTTTTTTAGTTTAATCAAATACCATTTAGTTATTTTTGTTGTTGCTGTGATTGCCGTTGGGTTCTTAGTCATAAATTCTTTGCCTAGGCTGATATCTAAAAGAGTTTTTCCTAAATTTTCTTCTGAATACTTGTGGTTTTATGCCTTATGTTTAAGTCTTTTATCTATCTTGGATTAATTTTTGTCAGTGGTGAGAGATAGGTGCCCTGTTTCATTCTTCTGAATGTGGCTATCCAGTTTCCCTGGCACAATTTATTAAATAGAGTTTCATTCCCCCAGCATGTGTTGCTGTATGCTTTTTCAAAGATCAGTTGGCTATAGGTATATGGTTTTATATATGCATTCTCTATTCTGTTCCATTGGTCTATGTGTCTATTTTTGTACCAATACCATGCTGTTTTGCTTACTATGGTCTTGCAGTAAAGTTTGAGTCTAGTAATGTGATGCCTACAGATTTGCTCTTTTGCTTAAGATTGCTTTGGCTACTTGGGCTCTTTTCAGGTTTCAAATGAAGCATAGAATTCATTTTTATAGATCTGTGAAATATGATGTTTGTATTTTGATGGGGATTGCATTGAATCTGTAAGTCACTTTGGGTAGTATGAACATTTTAACAATGCTGAATCTATTGATCCATGAGCAAGCTATGTTTCCATTCATTTGTGTCTGCCGCAATTTCTTTCCTCAGTGTTTCATAGTTCTCTTTCTAGAGATATTTCACCTCCTTGGTTAAGTGTATTCCTAGGTCTTTTATTTTCTTTATAGTTATTGTCAATTGTGTTGAGTCTTTGATTTGACTGTGTGTTTGACTGTTATTGGCATACAGAAATGCTACTGATTTATGTACATTGATTTTGCAACCTGGGACTTAGCTGAATTTATTTGTCAATTCCAGGAGTCTCTTGGTGGAGTCTTTGGGGTTTTCTAATAACAAAGATCAGAGCAGAACTAAATGAAATGAAAAACAAACAAAAAAAATACAAAGGATTAATGAAACAAAAAGTTGGTTCTTCAAAAGATAAACAAAATCGACAGACTGCTTGCTAGATTAACTAGGAATAGAAAAGAAAGGGCTCAAATAACCTAATCAGAAAGGAAAAAGTAGACACTACAATTGATACCATAGAAATACAAAACATAATCCATGAATACCAGGAAAATCTCTACACACATAAGCTAGAAAACCTAGAGGAAATGAACAAATTCCTGGAAACACATAAACTCCCAATATTCAATCAGGAAGAAATAGAACTCCTAAATATACCAGTAATGAACAACAAAATCAAAGCAGTAATAAAAAATCTTCCAACAATAAAAGCCCCAGACCAGATGAATTCACAGCCAAATTCTACCAGACCTATAAAGAAGAGCTGGTACTCATACTACAGAAATTATTCCATAATGTAGAGGAGGGAATTCTCCCCAACTCATTGTATGAAGCCAGTATCACCTTGCTACCAAAGCCAGGAAAGGACACAACAGAAAAAGAAAACTATAGACTAATATCCTTTATGAATATAGACGGAAAAATCCTCAATAAAATACTAGCAAACCAAATTCAACAGCACATCAAAAAAAAAGTCCACCATGACCAAATGGGCTTCATCCCAGCAATGCAAGCCTGCAAACAAACATAAATCAATAAATGTGATTCCCCACATAAACAGAAGCAAAAACAGACCACATGATCATCTCAGTCAATGCAGAAGCATTCAAAAAAATTCGGCACAAATTGATGGGAAAAAAAACTCTCAAAAAACTAGGAATAGAAAGAACATTCTCAAAATTATAAAAGCCATATAGGACAAACCGACAGCCAATCTCATGCTGAATGGGGAAAAGTTGAAAACATTTCACCTAAGAACTGGAACAAGACAAGGGTTCCCACTGTTTCCACTTCTATTCTAAACAGTTCTGGAAGTCCTAGCCAGAGCAATCAGGAAGAAAGAAAAAGAAAAGAAAAGAAAAAACAAAGAAAGAAATAAAGGGTATCCAAATCAGGAAAGAGGACGTCAAACTATTGATTTTTGCTGACAACATGACCTTCTATCTAGAAAATCCCAATATATTTACTTTTCAAAAATTCATGTATAGGTAGACTTGCACAGTTCAAATCCATGTGGTTCATGGGTCAGTTGTATATGTTTTTTGTTTTCTCTCCTCCAGACTAGATTCGGTTTCTTCAGCCATTTTTTATATGAATGGTTTCTCGTCCCCTTTCAATCCTGGTTGTGTTCAAATTTGTTAGTGTTCCTTTGATAATGTGGTATATAGAATTGATTATATTTCAGCTGGAATCTAATTACTAATATCTGATACTTTTGGGTGTTACTATGTGTCAGATGCAGTATTAAGCACTATATATTATTTCATTTACCCATCTAGCATTTCTGTGAGGTAGGAGATATTTGTGATGAATTTTACACATGAAGAAACTGAAGTACAGAGGAAAAGTGAATTACCTAAGTTCACACAGCTGATAAATGCTACAACTGGAATCTGAACCCAAGCTTGCCTCCAAAGCTCATGCTCTACATCATTAATCTACACGTTGTATCTCATAACCTTTACTGAAGTAAATGACTTTTTAACTTAAATGCTCAACTTTACATTTATCCTTAAGTTTCATCTTATTAGTTTTGACCAATTATTTCACCTGCCCTATTAGCACAATAACTATCCCTTCTTTGTCATCTCCAAATTTTCCAAAACTTTTCTTTATGGCATCAAAGACATTTTATAAAAATGCTGGCAACTACAGGGCCCAGTATGTATACAATGAAAATAGCATGGAATGACATCAGGAGAGCTTGGTTTTAGGACTGAACTTATCAGTTAGTTCCTGTGCCCTAGCAATTTACTTAAGCTCTCTGAGCCCAGTTTCTTATTTTTCAAAAAGTGGTAATACTGTTTGTTCTACCTACTTAGCAAAATTTGAGAGTATCAAGTAAGATAATAGATATGAGGATGCACTGCAAAGGATAAAATGCTGTAAGAATGAAAAATAAAAGGAGAGACTGTGATATCACTGTGTGTGTATCTAAGCTGTTGTGAACAAAATAGTCCGTGATCTCATGAGCACTATAAAAATATGGACCAGGAATGGACCAGGAATAACTCCACAGTGTGTAATCTGTATCTATCATTGTTCAAATCTCACTGACATTTATTGCCTATAAGGGAATTAAAAAAGTCACTTAGTTTTTCTATACATCAGTATTTTCATCTATGAAATGGAAATAATAATACCTAGGAATCATCTCTATAACTCTTTAAAGTGTTCTAAGGTCATTGCATGGTCCACTGAAAGATAAAAGAGCAAACTAATATTAGATTTTAATAAGTAAAGGAAAAATGTTGTTATCACGGAGGTATTAAAAATACATTACAACAAAACTAAAGGGAAAAATTGAAAAATAATCGATCTAAAAGAAGACAAAAAAGGAGAGTTAAAATAACTTGAAGCAGATCAAACATAAGAAAACAAATGAGATAATATATATGTACGCAAATATATCAGAAATCATATCAAATATAAATGGACTAAGTGATCCAATTAAAATACAAGGGTTATCAGACTGGATTTAAAAGAAAACAACTATAAATTTCTTATAAGAGACCCATCTAAATTATAATGATACAAGAAGGTTGAAAGTAAAAGGTCAGAACAAGTCACAGCATGCAAACACAACTCTCATAAATTGATAGAACAAGCAGACTGAAAAATCAGTAAGAACGTGGAGTATTTGAGCAACACTCTTATAAGGTGAAATTAATCTAACTGACATTTATAGATCACTATACCGAACAACTGCAGAATGTACTTTCTTTCTAAATCCACATGGACCAATTATCAAAATTCACCATGTTTTAGACCAAAAAGCAAGTCTCAACTACTTCAAACTATTGAAATCATATGAGACAGGTTCTAACCACAGTAGAAATAAACAATAAATAACAAAAGGATAACTAAAATGCTCCCCTTATGATTGAAAATTAATAAATATACTTTTAAATAATCCATGAATCAAAGAAAAAATACCAGTAAAAATTAGAAAATAGTTTTAATTGAATTATATTGGAAATCCATAGCTCAGAACTTTTGGGATGCGATGAATCCATTCTTATAGGAAAAAATGTATAGCCCTAGAATGCATATATTAAAAAGATAAAAGGTAGAGAATTAGTGGCCTAAGTATCCATGTCAAGAAAGTGGAAAAACAATAGTAAATTGGGCCAAAGAAAGTGGAGGAAGGAAATAATATATTTAAGGGAAAAGATTAAATGAATAAAAAATATATAATTAAGAGGATCAATGAAGCCAAAAGTTGATTCTTTGAAAAGATTAACACAATTAATATGCACTGGTGATATTATTTAAGAACAAAGAGAGAAGGCACAAATTACTTGGGTGACCCTACATCCTGGATTAGCATCCCCTCTAATTCTCAAAAATGTTCTGGTCTGAATGAAAAATTATATGCTCATTCTTTAAATAGTTAAAATCTGAAGTCTAAAGAGTATATCACTGCAGATCATCCTCTATAATGCCTTCTCCCTGTTTCTCATTTTTCACCAAGACCTATTTTACTTCTTCCCCTTTCTTCATCTCCAGCGCTACAAACCTAACCCAAGTTACCAATTATTTGTCATCTAAATTTGAACAGTAGAGCCTTCTAAAATGTCTCACTGCTTCCAGCCTTGCACCATCCTATCTCCTCTCTACTTGCAATTGAAGTGACCTTTTTTAAAGCTAATCAGTCTGCCTCCAGGATAGAGTTGTCAGATTTGGCAAATAAAATACAGGATTCCAGTTCAATTTGGATTTCAGAAAAACAACAAATAATGTTTTAGTATATGTATGCCCAATACAATATTTAGAAAATACTTATACTAAAAAATTCAAATATGACTGGATGTTTTGTGTTTTACCTGGCAACCCTGCCCCAAGATAAAAACCCATCAATGGCTCCCATTTTTCTTAAGATAAACATAGACTTTCATGTAATGCCCTGAATGATCTGGCTTTCCCTACCTCTCTTTTCACATCCCTTACAACTCTTTCCCTTGTTGGTTGCAATTCAACCACAATGGCTTTCTATTTCTCATACTTGTCATGCCCCCTCCTACCATAGGGACTTTAAATATGCTGCCCTTTCTGCTTGGAATATTCCCCTCACCATCTCCAACACCCTTTGCCTAATTAACTTTTGCTGAGAATCAAGATCTTAGATCATGCCTTACTTTCTCAGGAAAGACATAATTGACCTCCCTGACTCAAGTCAAATCTTCCTTAGGCTTCTTGCCTCCTAGTCTGGTGTTGGGAGATACACTATCAAACCAGGCAGAAAATATATTCTTAATGAATATTTAGAATGCACAGCCTCCTCTACTACCTCAAGCATCTAAGTTTTCTAAAGAAAAGCTGCTGTAAATTTCTGAACTTTGTTCAGAGAAGAATAAATTATGTCCTGGAAAGAGATCTGATCCATTTCATTCACTTAAAGAACACCCACACCAAAACAAATAACACCACAGGAATTGTGTTATTGTATTGTTCCTGGATTTACAATTGGGAAAACAGTCCATGTGAAGTTTGGAATGTGATTTCTCCCTGTCCTTGCTTTTTAGAAACCTGTGTGTGTTGGGGGTGTGTAATATGCAGAGAAAGGACTCCACTTCCTTCTGATCTATGCCTAATAGTGATCGGAGAACCAAATCAAAAACGGGGGAAGGAAGCTCTGATCTATGTCCTCTAGAGCTTTTTTGTTTTCCTAGTTGAAGTTCCCAAAGTGTAGTAGCATTGCCTTAATCTAGTTTCTAACTCCTTTTCTGAGTGTGTGGCCCCAGAGTGAGTTACTGAGAAATTGTAGAAATGTTCATCGAGATAAATTTAAAGAAAAAGGCAAATCTTGCCTTTCCATGCTGAGGCAGCATGGCTAACCCTTCATAGATGAGTGTTTCTTAAGGTGTGATCCACTGGTGACCTGGATCAGCACCTTCATAGAAAACTGTTGAGTGTGCAGACACATATGTTCTACCCTGACCTATTCAGTCAGAATTTCTGAGAGTACTACAAGGCTATAGGAACTAAAACAGCATGGTACTGGCACAAGAACAGAGATATAGACTTTTGGAACAGGACTAGGAATACAGAGATGAAACCATCTACATATTGTCATCTAATCATTGATAAAGCAGACAAAAATATACATTGGGGAAAAGAATCTCTTTTCAATAAATGGTGCTGAGAAAACTGGATAGTTACATGCAGAAGATTGAAATTGGATCCCCACCTCTCACCTCTTACAAAAATCAACTCACGAAGGATAACAGACTTAAACCTAAGGCATGAAACCTTAAAAATCCTAGAAGAAAATGTAGGGAAGACTCTTTCAGACATCAGCCTAGGCAAAGAATTTTTGAAGAAGACCCCCAAAGAAATCACGGCAGCAACAAAAATAAATAAATGGGACCTGATCAAATTAAAAAGCTTTTGTGCAGCCAAGGAAACTATCATTAGAGCGAATAGACAGCTCACAGAATGGGAGAAAATATTTGCTCTCTACACATCTGACAAAGGGCTGATAACAAGAATTTATCTAGAACTCAAAAAAAATCAACAAGGAAAAATCAAACATTCCCTTCAATAAATGGGCAAAGGACATGAACAGAAACTTTTCAAAAGAAGACAGAATAATGGCCAAAAAACATATGAAAAAATGTTCAACATCTCTAATCATCAGGGAAATGCAAATCAAAACCACAATGAGAAATCACTTATCTCCAGTGAGACTGGACTTTATCAAAAAATC
>CAUYSK010036284.1:0-12225 GCA_963575035.1 Avahi laniger
AATGATTGTTAGCTTGGTATGGAATTCAAGGTTGACAGTTTTTCCCCCCCAGCCTTTGAAGGTATTACATAATTGTCTTGTGGTAGCTACAGTTGCTCTCTGTCTAATTGTCATTCTTGCATAGATAAATTTTTTCCATCATGATTACAATTTTCTCTTTTTTGTGATGTTCTGTAGTTTCAATATTATGTTTCCAAATAATGTATTTTTATTTATTCTCATAAGGATTCAGTGTTATGATATCTTTCTTAAGTTCTGGAAAGTTCTCAGCCATTAGTTCTTTGAATATTGCTTTTTACCCATTCTCCCTGGGTGCTCCTTCAGGAATTCTGTTTGGCATATTGGATCTTCCCATTCTTCTGCCTATTTTTTACCTTCCTATTTAATTCTCCATGTCTTCTTCCCTGTGTGTATTACTCTGTATTGGATCCTTAGCTGTATATTTAATTCAGCTATTGCTTCACTTTTCTATCCTTGTTTTTGATCTTTTCAATGTGTTTACAATGGAAGGGAAGCTTCCCTCTTATAAACTCAGTCTACATTTTAAAGGAAGTTGAAGGCTTAAATCAACAGTATAAATACATATACTCTTTGGTACAGCAATTAGTATTTTTAAAAATCATCCTGCAGTTCTGTTTGTACAGATGTGCAAAGATATAAGCACAAGGAAATATGTTTGCAGCAATGTTACACATAGGATCATAGGATAACTGGAAACAACCCAATTGCCACCAGTAAGGGACTGGGTAAATAAATCACAACAATGCAATTGAAAATTATGCTTGCAAAATTATGCTTGTGAAGGCCTAAGGTAGATTTAATGTGAGTTGATAAAGCCTGACATCTGAGCTCCAGATGTGTTCCCGTTTGTATCTTTGGGATCCCTGCAGGCAACAGATAGCACAGGCACGCTGATAATCTGTGTTTTAAAAGGAGACTATAAGTTCTGGGGGAGGTGTGGAGACATCTCCAGAGATAGTATGAGATACTATAACCAGAAAAAGGCCTGAAGAGGTGAAGGAAAGGCACAATTACCAGAACTGGAAGGAGAGAGTAGTTGGAGAGAGCCACCAGCAGGACCTGAAGAGGCCAGGCCAAGGCCCCACCTCTCTCTTCTCATTCTTATATCTTCCGGCATGAAGCCAGAGGGGAGAGAGTCTGAGCAGGGGAAGAAAAGTCTAGAGTGAATATGGAGTACACAGTACTCTGTTTTTCAAATAATGGGGATATATTTATACTTACCTACCCAAGAAACTGGCGTGCGGAGATGCCCTTGGGAAAATGAAGCATGAGAATTAGGGTCTTTGCAGTAGGGGGTGGAAGGAAATCACACTTCCTCTGCATTCTCATTTTTACTGTTATGTTTATTTTTAAAAAAATCTTATCCATATATTATTCTTTTGATAAAAAAATTAGCTTGTGGCAGAATTCCTTTTTTGTTTAGCAGAGCACCTTGGTAATCATCCTAGCTGGGGAGAAGGAGGTTTGAGAAGCAAAGGAGCAAAGAAAAGGGGGAAAAGCCATTTCTCTTTTCCTAATAAAATTATAATTTGGAGAAGAGTAAGGTACCCAGGAATGGCTAGAAAGTAGGGAGAAGTAAAAGAATTTGAGGAGACATAAAGGAGGTCCAGAAATGATGACAAGCTGAGGCCTGCGAAGAAAAAAGACAACAAGGATGACAGATTTCTAAGAACAGACTCTCTAATCCTCAGTTTTGTATCATGCCTTCAGAAGAACCAGCTACTGCATTGTGTTTGTGGTATGTGGCTAGTGTGGGTGGCAGCGATTAAAGGAACAGGGATTCTGTTTCCTGTTTGGATTGTTTTAGGACTGGGAATCAAGAAGAGCTACAGTTAAATAAACATTAAAAAGAAATTGTATCCTAAACCAGAAATTGGCACAGAACCTGGCTTGAGAAAACGTAAGCCCCTAGCACATCTTCAGCAATATAGGAGAGATGCTGATTTTTGCCGTATTTGAGGTCAGAGATCAAACCAGTATTAAGAAAAGAGTGAGCCTAAATAGCTGGAGCTTTGAGCATGCCTGGGGAGCTATGTGATATATATAGAATTAAAGCATTCAAGGACATATCTGACTCAGGTATTCCTGCAGATGTCTAAGAATCCATATGGAGAAATATGTAAAGCTCTGAGCTCAACTACTTTGCATTGGCTCTTTTGCAAATCAGCAGGGTTAAGAGATTTAAATATTACTTTGAAAGTTAATAGTGCTTTATGATTCAGATGAGGCTATCAGACTTTCACTAATCATAATAAATCATGTATCCAAAAAAAAGCAAAAAACTCATGTATCCAGGCTCCACATTTTAATCCTTGTTATCTCTATTTTCAACAAAAACATTATAAATGACAACGAAAAAAGCTGAATGCAAAAAACTGGTCCTAGAACTTTTGCAGTAAATGATAAGTCAAAACACCAAGTGAAAATAATAATAATAATAATTTTACAAATAGTTTCCAATCTAAAGAACCTAGAAGGCTTTAAGACATCTAGAAATAATAGAATTGGTTAGGCAAAATCGTTATCTTTTTATGAAAGAGCGTAACAGATCTTTCTTGTATCAAAAAAGGTCTGCCTCTATTCTTAGTACAACTTTTGTAATCCCTTATTTCAAAGATATAAAATCTGATAAAACAGATATTTGGACTTGTTTTTCTAAAAGTAATGATGAATTGTATTTTTAAAAGATACAATATGTAGGGTTTTGCTCTCTTCGGACCTATAATACATAACTGTGAATTAACCAGTTGGTTTAGGGATGCCAGCAAAGGCCATCGAAGTGTTTTTTTCATATTAAAATTGAACAACCTGGAACAGCCTCATTTGTACAACACATAGAATGGCCAACCAGGATAAGTAGCCTATATTATTAGGAAAATGAAAAGACTGACATGATTGATAATAATTAATTTACAATTTGAGAGATATATAGGGAGAAATGTATATAGGCATACAAAGTTAAATCTGTGTTGATATAACTCTATATTAATATTCTGTCTACCTACCAAAAGAATTTGGCATAACCTGTAATTTTAAAAAGTCACATCCACAATACAATGCCAAATCAGCCAAACAAGACAAATAAGACAAAAGTCAGGTAATAAATATGAAGGCATGTAATCAATATGAAACTATATGAATATAGTTATTTTCAATTTATAGATAAGGACACTTAGTAGAGATTACCTGGTCAAACTCAGGTCTTTCTTCTGTTTTATAAAGTATATGTGATTTAGCATGTTTAAATCTGATTTAGTTTCTTAACTCTACCAAATTCAAGAGAATAGTAAAAGTACTTACACAATAGGGTATGCTAAGAGATAATATCTAAAACTTGTATATAAGGCGTGGGGAATACAACATGTGCTGTCAATGTCATACTGGGCTTTGTTTAACCAGCCCACTCATGGATTACTTAATTATCTAGGGCAACTTTCCTTTGACTTTTATACAGACTTTTTTGTGTAACTTGTATGCAAGTTAAGAGTTTAGACTCTGTCAGTTTTATGCTAACTTACAGGTAAACCAGTGGAGCTACAAGTAATTTCTGTAGGGTAGAAAAGATCGCCTCAAATGTTATGGTTTTTTATTGTCCTATAGAACAATCTTATTCTAACATTCCTCTTAAATGCCTATAAACATCCAGTTCCTGAAAATACTCTTTGAACCACTTTATCATCTTCATGATTCCCTCATTAATGAGTTAATAAATCTTTAACATGTTTTCTTTCTATATTGGAATGAGAATCATATTTTCAGCTTTTTGAGAATTATATTTAGACAGGTAGTTATGATAGCAAGATTAGAAATCATGCCTAGAACATAGTAAATGCTCAATAAATATTAGAATTTATTAAGTTTCATGCCCTAATTCATCCAAATTATAAGAAAAAGATGTAGCATTATTCACAGAGGGAATAAATACACATCTGTGTATACGAATGTGTTTGTATATGTACATAGATACATTCACATATACATATAGGCAAAATGAGTATATGTATATAATATATAGAGATGTATATATCATATTCATCAAACATTTACTATCAAGAATATCCTATAACTTCTAAAGAATCTCTTTCATATTCCTATGACTCAATTTAATGTTTTCTAGAAAAATGTAACATTAATAACCAGAAATAATATATTCAAGCCCGATTTTGGCTTAGGATCTCAAACTGAAAGAGCAAAAACAGACCAAATCAGAAACAGCAACAGCAATGTCATAAAGATAACTTCCTGAGAATTGTACTAATTCCGTAAGAGAATCTTACCAAGTGCTCTTTGAGAACATACCTAACATACATGTTAACATACCTAAATTGCAAGAATTGTCATTCTATATGCATCATTAGGAAACAAGAATGCCTAGTTTTAATTAGTCTTCATTTCATAAGGACTTCTATCTATGTACTTAATTTTCACAACTGTTGCAAATTGCAAATGTAATTATAATCAACGCACGTAAATGGAACACTAGACTCTAGTGCACTCTCTCTAGTTATGTGAACTTTGACATGTCAATTTTTTGCCTGTAAAATGTGTGAGCTAGATTAGATTAATCTACAATCCTTTTCAGCTCTATCATTCTTCAATTCCATGAAAGAGCACTTTGTTTCATTTTGTGACCAAATCCATTTCAGAAAAAGCACCTTTTTTTTCTGAAATGAGCATTCTGCAGCCCTTATATATCCCTATATATCCCTGGGCCAAGCATGGTGGCGTGTGCCTATAATCCCAGCTACTCAGTAGGCTGAGGTGGAAGGATGACTTGAGCCCAGAAGTTCAAGACCAGCCTGGGCAACATCGTAAGACCCTGTCTCTTAAAAAATAAATTAAAAAATTTGAAAAATATAGCCTACTATAACCTTTTTCATCCAACATGCATCAGATACCATATGTTACTCTGAAACGCAGAGTGCCAAGAGATTTCATCAATTATATGAAGTTTTAATACTTCAATGGAAATCAATCTTCAAAGACTGATAAGTCAGGAAATGATGTCTCTTGAATATCAGCAATTGAAAACAAGTTGCAGACAAATAGAAAATTTAGGCTCAAACTCAAAGATTACCCAGCCACAATTCAGGGACTTTTCATCTTTCAGAAATAAGAAATACATAAATGGTAACTATTCTTTTCTGATTAAGACAATTCCCTAGTAAGAATAAAACCAAACCACACAAATACAAAATGAAGAAGGACTACCCACGCTAAAACAAGCACCAAGTAAGTGAAAATATTTGAATAACAGTGAACCATAAGCTGATATAAATAAGCAATGCAGTGATCACACGATATCAGATGGGAGATTTTGCCTGCTCACTGACCTGATGTCTTACCATGCCGCCTCTTGCAGTAGGTTGAAAGGTGGCCTCCCAAAGGATATATCCACCCAGAACCTCTGGATATGATCTAATTTTCAACCAATGTCTTTAGAGATGTAAAATGCAATTTAAGGTAGCCCTAAATCCAATGGCAAGTGTCCTTATAACACAGAGCAAGGCAATGTGAAGACAGAAGCAGAGATTGGAATGATGCACCCACGAGCCAAGCAGTACCAAGGAATGCCAGCAGCTAGCAGATCAGAGCTAGGAGACAGGCATGGAAAGGATATTCCCTCACAGCCACCAGAGGAAGCCAACCCGGCCAACACTTTGACTTTGGACTTCTTTCTGGCCTCCAGAATTACGAGAGAATAAATTTCTGTTTTAAACCATACAATTTGTGGTAATTGGTCATGGTAGTCCTAGAAAACTAATACATTTTTTTGAAAATACAGTTTCCAAAAAATATCAATCTGCTCAGAGTTCCCTGAACACACTGTACATAGGCACACATAATTCCCAATTATTATTTATTTACTTTTTTTGAGACAGTCTCGCTTTGTTGCCTGGGCTAGAGTGCAATGGCGTGATCACAGCTCACAGCATCCTCACACTCCTGGGCTCAAGAGATCCTCCTGCCTCAGCCTCCCAAGTAGCCGGGACTGTGGGTGTGCACCACCACATCCAGCTAATTTTTGTGATTTTGGTAGAGACGGAGTCTTGCTCTTATTCAGGCTGGTCTCCAACTCCTTACCTCCAGTGATCCTCCCACCTCAGCCTCCCAGAGTGCTAAGATTATAGGCATGAGCCACCATACCCAGGCTTAATTCCCAAATCTTTTTAGGATTAGGTGATATTGGCCCAAACCCTACTTCCATGACCTGTGACAGTCAAAACCTCTCCTCTATGTGTCCAGTGAATTTCCACACATACTTCCTCATGGTTGGGGCTGCCACATTGAGTTGTACAGACTCTCTGGCTGAAAAACCTTCTGTAACGCATAGCCTGCAATATACCAGTACCCTACCCTCAAAGCTATACACTCTGCTATGAGGCTGCAATGGCTCTTTTTGCACAAAGGTATCAACCAGTCCTAAAGAGCTATGTCTTAAAAATTTATACAGAAATAGCATATTGTCAGCTGTGGTTATGGTGGTTCTCTCTGCCCTCTTGCCACTGGGATCTCAGCTCTCCCGGGACTGGTATCCACAAATAATTCCAAAACATCAAGCACCTCTTGTAAGATTAACGAAGGTGGGGTGGCACAAAGGAGAAATTACATCACATACCACGCAATTTCACCATCATGGTCAGTTTTGTGTTCATGTTCTCCTCTGCTTTCCAATGTTCCAAAATCCTTAAACACAACTCTGCTACTGATACAAGCCACACCACCAACTCTCTCTGTGCTCCGTATTCTAGAGAATGAAAATTTCCTCGTCTTTAATCATTTTAAGTCTCTGAAACTTTGAACATGTGGCCCCTGTGCTTGGAATCCCCATATCCTCTTGTTTACCTGGTAAACTCTTGTTTTTCTATTCATCTTTCAAACTCTATTTCAAAAGGAAAAGAAAGTAAAGATCATACAATCCTCCAAATTCACCGGTCACTGTCTACCTCTTACAGATCAGCAACTTGATAATAACCTCTTTGAGAGCAGAGCCCTCACTACTTGTTTCCACCATCCTGCATTTAGCATATACTCAAATGTTTGTTTTCTAAGTATTTTTCTCATAACCAAATATCCTAAGAGTAATATAGTCTTTTAAGTTTAAATTCCTGTCATTTTCCAAAAATCAATAACATTAAAAGTCTGACCGATTCTACTGGCCTCGACTTCTTTTGATGACTCAGACACAGGCTACACCTGAAAGTCTTTTTCTCATTTACATTTCTGCAATAGTTTGTGGCTGCCACTGTTCTGGGCACTTCTGTTGATACATCTTCTTTGCTTTTGCTTTCTTCACATAGTATCTTTCAGGAAGATCACTCTCACTTACTCCTTCCTAATTCCTTTTGTTATGCTCGCATTTTACATTCATTGCCCTCTTTTTAAGGACATTTTGGTGATGTTATTATACTCCATCTGAATTTGATTTCTTTTTCCATTTCTGGTTCCTTTCCAATTTCAAATTAAGAATGCCACTAGGCAAGGAAAAAAGTGTTAATGAGCCTGTCATCTTGACAGGCTCAAAACGCAATTATTTTCTTGTGTGGTTTATTAGATTATGAACAATGAGATTAATGCAGAAAATATGTGCAAACAATCTTTTATTTTATTCCCTCCATATAGGCTACAGAATTTATTTTTCATTTATTAATAAAAAAGATGCATTTTTTTCTTTGCACTATTTAGTTCTCACCAGTTTCTTTCCAAAATTGATGTTATCTAAATATAAAAATTATAAATCAAATGAAAATAAGTTACTTTCTAAATTTTCAGTTTATTAGTAAGTATGGATCTTAAATGCTTTAGATCCACCTCATTTCATTAGGGACTCATGAGGTAGGTACTATTATTGGCTTCATGTTCCAGATGGAGAAACTGAGTTTTTTAGAGAAGGGACTTGCCCAGATTTATCCACTTAGGGTGTGATGGATCCAGCAGGCAATCCTGCTCTGACAGAGCTTGAAGCCTCTTTCAAACTCTTTCCTGTATTTGCCCTCTGTTTTACTCAGCCTGAGAGAGATACCTTCTAATTCAGCAGTTCCCAACCTTTTTGGCACCAGGGACCATTTTCATGAAAGACGATATTTCCATGGACCGGGACGGGGGATGGTTTGGGGATGATTCAAGTGCATTACATTTATTATGTACTTTATTTCTATTATTATTGCATTGAAATATATAATGAAATAATTATACAGCTCACCATAGGTTGGGAGCCCCTGTTCTAATTGATATCTATATAAGGCACCCCCTAAGGCCCAAACTCCTAAGGTAAAGTTAGGAGTTTACTCTTTTTTATAATGGTGAAACTGAAATTTTTTCTCAAATGAGGGTTCCCAAAACCAAATGCTTGGGGCAGCCACGCAGATAAAATACATAGGCAAAGGAGGCAGAGCATAAAGCAAAATGAAAGCAAAATAACTGATAAACTCAAGTTTATTGGTATCTTGAAAGATTGTTGACCTGATGTTGTCAGATATCCTGTTCTTTTCAAAAGAAGCCAGGAATTGAAGTGTTCATTTAAAATCTCCCAAGTGTTGACGGTTGGTTGGTTGGTTGGTTGGTTGGTTTTTGTAACTGTGCAAACTAAATATATCTTTGTAGCCCACAAATTGCCAGCTAGCGAATGACTAGTATAGACTGGCCTTGGCCCTTAAAGCACATATCCACTATAATAGCCATGGGTCACATGCAACTACTTAAATTTAAATTTCAATTAATATTAAATAAAATTAAAAATTTGATTCTTCAGTTGCACTAGCAACATTTCCAGTGTTCAGTAGTCACATGTGACTTGTGGCTACTATAATGGACAGTGCAGAACATTCCTGTTATTGCAGAAAGTTCTATCTGGGAGCACTGAACTAGAGCAACGAGAAAAATCAGAGCACTGTTTTTCTGTTCTCCATTGGATTCACCAGCTGGTATTATAATGCTAAAATTTCTGCTCTATCAGGACATAGTACTGACACTTCTCTTCTACCTGATCAGAGAGGTGGCACAGACAACCCACCTGGCTGGGCTTTGCTATCCCTGAAAACGAGTCAGATCCAGGGCAAGCCTGGGACGCAGGCAAAGCGTGTCTTTAATATCCCCCACATCCCTGCTCTGGGCCTTACAGCCAGGCCACCACCTTCCCCTTTCCACAGAAACCGGGGCCTCATATTCTCTTTGCCCACTCTGGAAGACTTATTTTTAGATCATTCAACTATAGTAAAGCGTAAATAATGAAAACTTACTTGAAGTTTCTATTCCTGCCTTGGGTGTTTACATTTACAATGTATAAAATTCTAAGAATAAAGCGTCAAGTCTAGAGGAGACGGTGAAGCAGGATTTTATATTCTCAGAGAAGACCATGATCACCTCCCTGGAGCATCCAAAATCGTGCCCTATAAGCAGTCAGCTCATTTCCCTGGTTTTAGGGCAAGCTCTACTCAGGATCTGGGTCAACAGTTTCAAAAGCAAGTCGTTCATGAACATCACCTCTCTAGGACTGCCAGCTTTAACAAGCAAAAATACAAGACTCTCAGTTGAATTTGAGTTTCAGATAAACAATGAATAATGTTTTTAGTATAAGTATGTCCCATGTGCTATGCAATATGTATTTTATCTGGAAATCTTACACCAATGGCCCTCTTAAAAAAACACTATTTTTTTGGACCCACTAATTGTCATGCTCATTTGGGTTTAGGAAACTTGATAATATTTAATTCACCTGCCTCTGGGCAGTGTTTCATTTCTTAGCCAATTTTCCACCTCCTATAGAACTGTCTTTTTAAATGGGATCACAGTCTCCTATCATGGAACATCAAGCTACAAATGACCGTCACCTTCATTAACGCTATTTGACAGTCACAACCACCCTGTAAAGTAAGAAAGGCTGACAGCCTCCCGACTTTGTCAATGAGAAAACTGAGGCTCAGAGACATAAAGACATTTTTCAGGTAAAACTGGTCATAACTGGCAAACCTAGAACTCAAAATCAGGTCTTCTGGGTTCCAATTTCAAGGTTTATTCAATTATTCAGTGCTGTGAGTGCAAGAGGATGGCAATAATGAGAGAGAGAGAGAGAGAGAGAGATGAGAATTTCTCATCAAAAGCATGGCTGGCTGACTATGACTTACACCCCTTGATCCACCAGGTCAATTTTGAAGCTGAAAGGGAAGACCTGGGACCCAGAGTTCAAAAGGCCCCAAGGCCACAGGAATCCAGGTGTCTGAGAGAGTTCAAACTGGGTAATGCACTCAAAATAATCTAGAAATTGGTTTTCAGACTGGTAATGGCAGTGACAACAGAGAATGCCTGAAAGAATGTTTTGTGCTCAGAACTGTTGTTAAACTGAATTATGAGCTACTATACCTGTAATTTGCCTCAACTACCTAGTTCATGCCCTGGAATTTCCTCACAGTAACATAATGACTATGCCTGGTCTGGCTTCATGTGTTGCATTGCAGTGAGCAGGGTCAGAGAAAGGTCACCACTATAAAAGGGGTGCAGTAGGAAGAAACCTTAAAACCTACACTCTACACGACTGTAATCCTAGCACTCTGGGAAGCCAAGGTGGGAGGATCGCTTGAGTTCAGGCATTCGAGATGAGCCTAAGCAAGAGTGAGACCCGTCTCTACCAAAAATAGAAAAATTAGCCAGGTGTGGTGGCACAAGTCTGCAGTCCCAGCTACTCAGGAGGCTGAGGCAGGAGGATCAGCTGAGCCCAGGAGTCGGAGGTTGCAGTGAGCTATCATCACACCACTGCACTCTACCTAGAGCGACAGAGACTTTGTCTCAAAAAAAAAAAAAAAGCAGCTTGAACTCCCCTCCTCCCTATTCCTCCTTTCATATTTAAAAGAACAACAAACAAACAAACAAACAAAAACCCTGTGTTCTAGGCTCCAGAAGAGAGATAACTAACAGACCCAGCTGAATGCCTGGGAGTGGTGGCCAAAGCTGAGCTGCCCCCAGAACTCATTTCTATAAGCTCTTTGCTGTTGAGAGCGATTCCTTGGAAGTACCTCAAGTCATCACACTTCCACAATCACGAGACGTTAGTGTGTTACCAGAATAGATACCTTCAATTCTAAGAAATAAAATTAGTAAACTGAATTTCCAAAAGAAATTAGAGGAGTTGTAGCATCATCTATCCATTTTAGTACATCTCGTGTTTAATATTTTCTGTGAGCTATTAATATACTGAATCTGGTAATACCCCTGAATACTGGCACTTGGTTAAAAGGTACCCACTGCAGACACTTAAGGCAAGATGTCATGCTCGGTCAGCATATGATGCACGGGGTGACAGCATGTATGGCTCCATGTTGTAACTCAGTGTTCTTAACAACTTAACAATCCTTATTAGGCTAGAGCAGAGTAAATGAATTATTGTTATAAACCTTTCACTCTCATCAGAAAAACTTAAATATAGAATCATTCTTTGACTTTATTAATCTGCAAAACACTTGAACAGTGCTCCTGAATAATATATATTAATACCATTATATTGCTTGGCAAAATGCACCAAATACTCAGCTTTCTTTTTCACTCTTTCCCGGTAATGAAATTGAGAATTTTTAAATATACCAATAGTGTGAGGTACAAGAAGCCTAAAACATTATTTTCCATATTTCACCATGGAAAAAAACCTAAAAAATTATTTTCTCAAGGAAATCTTTTGAGCGAGGCTCAAAACATCATGCTGTTGCTTTAATAAAATATCAGATTTGGTAGATAGAGAGTCCGTGAGCTCATGCATTGATCTAAAATAGTCATCTTACGTGGAACTTACAGGGTTAGAGATCATACGACTTCATAGCTTATTTCCAGACCCATTTAACAATAGCAGATGGGCATTTACCAAAATAAAATATTTAAACAACAAATATTTGTTCCTACCCTAAGTCAGCATTAGACTGGTGTTGAAGAAAGAAAATAGTAAGTGTGTTATCTTTTTTGAGGTCAGTTTCTTACTGGATCCGTTTTGGTGTTGTGCCAAGAATAACACTGATGGGGACGACTTGTCAGCCTGTCTCAGGATTGGCAGTGGAAGTCGCAGGGTAGCAAAGAGCATGCCTGCGGGACTGAGGCAGAAGGGAGAGGAGTGGGGATTCTAGAAACCTCTAGGTACAGAGGCCCTCATATTTGCTGGAGATAAACAATGACTTTTACGTTGGCAAAACTCGGGTTTACTTAATTACTCTCAGGTTATAACAC
>CAUYSK010036285.1:0-25337 GCA_963575035.1 Avahi laniger
TTAATTTCTTTCTATTTTTTGGTAGAGATGGGGTCTCGCTCTTGCTCAGGCTGGTCTCGAACTCCTGAGCTCAGAACGATCCGCCCACCTCGGCCTCCCAGAGTGCTAGGATTACAGGCGTGAGCCACCGCGCCCGGCAATTTCTTTCTAATTTTAGTAGAGATGGGGTCTCGCTCTTGCTCAGGCTGGTCTTGAACTCCTGACCTTGAGGGATCCGCCCGCGTCGGCCTCCCAGAGTGCTAGGATTACAGGCTTGAGCCACCGCGCCCGGCCCAAAACTGGCTGCTAAAGCTAAGTCGCAGGTCTGACACGAAAATCCCCCGAACCCTCCAGGAGGCTGAGCTACATCTCACTCAAGTGGAGCCCAAAGCTCTGAGAGGCTCACGGGAACCTGGGGGCAGCAGGGGACGCCCACGAGAGAAGGCGGATCGTGGCCCTGACCATGAGGAGGTTGCAGCTGCCCAGCACAAGGCCACGGTGACGACCCGACGGCGCCTGGTTTCTGGTGTCGCACTCACGTTGTTGATCATGAGGTGCATGATGGTCTTTGGCATGAGGTCGCGGATGGACTTGTTGATGATGGCCACGTACGAGTCCACCAGGTTGCGGATGGTCTCTACCTGCCGCTCCAGCTGCGGGTCCATGGAGAAGGTGTTCTCCTGGGCCCCGTCCTCGTTTTCTGCCTGTAAACAGGAGGGAGGGGCGGTGGTGAGGGGTGACTGCGGCCCGAGGCAGTCTGGGAGCTTCCTGCCTGTCCCACTGACATCCGACCCTTTTTGAGGCTGGCCCCTGGCAGCCCTGTTGGCACCATGTGGCCCTGCCTGGCCCTGGCCAGAGCTGCCCAGACTTGGGGCGACCTTGGCATAAGCCGGGTTGGATCCTGTCACCCGGGGACTGAAACAACATGTTAGTTTGTTGGGGGCTGAGAGCGGCCGTGTTCACTCAAGGATGGGAGGAGAAAAGAGACAGCAAAGCAGATGGAATCCCGGTCCCTGTATGTCCCTGTCCCTGACTTGAGTTGGAGAACTTTCTGGGCCCTGAAGACAAACTGTCCCCCTTTTTGCTTTTTACCCTGGAGTGGCTGTTGGCTAAGTGCCTTCAGAGAGTCCCGGCAAATAGGGCCCGGACATGACCCGCCACGTGGGCCAGCACACCTTCCCCTCCCAGGCGGGGTCTGCTCAGCCGGGCAGGGTGGTTCCTCACCTGGTCCTTCTCGGGGTAGACCCCGGCTCGGAGGAAGGAGGCCTTCCAGCTGTCCACGTCCTCCTGGGAGTCACAGGCCAGCTCGATCTGCCGCAGGTCCTTGTAGACATTCCTGCGGTGGGAGGGAGGGGCGCACGCTTGACCCTGCCCGTGGACCTGGCTGACCGCCAGCAGATCAGGGACTCAATTTCGACCCACGCACTCATAACCAGAGATGCCAGGGTGTCCCAACACCTTCACCGGGCCGTGCACAGGGGTCTCCGTGATTGCGCCTACAGCACACGGCACAGGGCCCGAGCTCAGAGAAAGTCGGCATGCAGTGGAATCTGTGCCCTAAGGTGACTCCTGTCCTTTCCTGGGGACTGCCCATTCTGTCCTTCCTGAGGGAAGGCGGGCCAACGACCCCCCCGAGACGAGCATCCACCCCTGGCTAGGGAGCTCCGATCCAGCATTTTCAGAGAGGACTAGAGGGGCGTTGTCCACCATGACTTTCTGCGATGGTGGGAACAGTCTCCACCTGCGTTGTCTGATGCGGCAGCCCCAAGCCACGGGTGGCTTCTGAGCACTAGGAACGGGGCCGGGGACACGGAGGAGGTGAATTTTAAATTTTATTTCATTTCAATTAATTTACGTTAAATAGCCTGTACCTCCCAGCTGCCTCCCCGACGCCCTTTCACCCTTGGCATGGCCCCATGTGAGTTCCTGACCGTCCCCAGGTCTACCCTGCCTGTGCCTTCCCCAGCTCAGCCAATGGCAGCAGATCGGTCCCTGCAGCTCAGACCCCAATGCTCAGGGTGGGTGCCAGCACCTTCTTTCTCACATCCGCGTCCGCCAGAGGATTGGATCAGCTCTGTCTGACGCTGCCTAGAACCTGCCGTCTCCTCCCCTGTATCCTTGGCCCCAACTGGGGTCTCGTTCCATCACCGCCCGCCTGGACCAGGCAGTCCCTTCTGCCCTGGTCCCCTGCCTCCCGCCTTCGTCTATTCCCTGCAAGGCCACCAGAGGGCACCTGTGAGCACATGAGCAAGCCCCCGGCCCTCCCTCCGTTCAGAATCCTCCATGGCTCCCACCTCCCTCAGACCTTCCCTCAGTCCCCATCTCTGCCCACAGAGGTCGTCTCTGCCCCAGTATCGGGAGCACCTGTGGCACTTTTCTGTTTCTCACCCGACTCTCATTCTAGAACGTGAGACCCCAGAGCAGGGACCGAGAGCAAGTACTCAATGAACACTGTCAAATGTCTGTGGACGAGGCCACTGGCTCCATCCCGAGCCCTCCCCGGACGCTGCGCGCCCCTCACCTCTGCTCTGTGTTGAAGATGGCGAAGACGTGCTTATTGGACATGAAGCCCTTCTCCACGTCGCGGATCTTGAGGTTGTCCAGAGGCAGCATGTACTTCTTCTCCTTCTCCTGAAGGTGGAGGGGAAGGGGTCACCCTGTGCGGTCTATGTGACAACTGAGGATGTCCCAGGCCAGAGCCTGCAGCGAGGGCTGCAGCCAGGACCTCGTGTTCCCTGTGCTGGTCGCTGCCGCACATTAACTCACCTGCCACCGCCCTCCCTCCATTTGCCCAGCCCTGGCCACGCCGGCCTCCTGGCCCCTCCCTGAGCATCCCGGCTGGGCTCCTACCCCAGGGTCTTTGCACGTGCGGGGCCTCTGCTCCCCCTACGCAGGGCTCCCTCACCCTGCCACCATCCTGCATTCTCTTCCCCACGGATGTTTCCTTGCAGAGCACACATCATGTGTCTTGCTCTTATGGACCTAGCCGACTACCTGCCACCGGACGGACGCAGCAGCTCCTCGAAGGTAGAGACTCCGTCTGTTTGGCTGACCTCTGACACTCACAGGGAATGCTCGAATCAGTCAGCTTTGACTGTGCCCAGAACACAACCATTCCTCCCCTCCAGATGGGGTGCATGGAACCATCAATGGGGCTTATGTCTTCCCAAGGAGCCTACGACTGAGTTACCACCACGAGCCCATTTTACAGAGAGGGAGACTGAGGGATGGAGAGGGGCAGGGCTGGGATTTATAGCCTGGCTGCTTCAGACGATTCCAGAGCTGGAAGAGCGATGCCTGAGCCCAAAGCTACAGAAGGGTCACTTGCTTCCTAAGGGTGGCCTCGTTCAGCAAGCGCTGACGAAGGGCCAGGCACGGCCATCCCCATCGCTGCCAGGGAGGCAGCTCAGAGAAGATGCGCCCCTCGGCCAGGGCCACCGGCGGGGAGTCACGGAAGTTGGGGTGGCACCGGCGCCCTGCACTCACCCACCCACGTTGGCTGAGCAGCTGCTGTGGCCCCACATGGAGCTGGGCCCTTCAGGGACATCATTTCTGGTCCCCATAAGCCTCTCCTGGTGGGGGTGCTGGGGATGGAGGGTGGCCAGGGTCTCTACATCTGGAAGCCCAAGTGCGGGGTCAGGGCCCGACCCCCACACCCATGTCATCCACAGCAGCGGCTCCCAGTGACCGATGCCAAGCGCTGCTGGGCCATCAGCTCGCAGAATCGTCCCCCTCCAAGCTGCTTAGGAGGACACGGCACTCAGAGAGGGAAGCTGGCTGCCCAGGGCCACACAGCGTGACCTCAGAAGGCAGGTTCTCTGCACCGCACCCGGGAGGCCTTCTGCACCACCTGGGTGCGCCTCTGGGGAATTCTCACATGTCCCGTCACTGGGACACGGCACCGTGGGAGGGTCCCAGAAAGAAGCCAAACATGGCTGCTGCCTCCGAATGCAAGAGCAGCCCCAGGGACGGGGAAGGGGACAGGGGCTCGGCTGGGAGCTTCGGGACTCGGCAGGGAAGGCGGGCAGCAGGCTTGGCACATGTGGCGTTAGGAGCTCAGCATGGCTGAGGACGATGCCAGCTCTGCCCCTGCCCTGCCACGTGCCCTTGGGCTGTCACTTCCCCATCTGTGCCTCCGTGAGGACAGTGAGCTGTGGACTAGGCCACGTGAGAAGCGCCGAGCGTGGTGCCCACCAGAGACGGGGCTCGCAGGGCCCGGGGGTTTCTTCTGTTGCCCTTTCAGGAGGCTCTAAGGTCAGCCTGCGAGGTTCTGGGCCCCGAGGAAGCAGGGCAGCTGGGGGCCGCGGGGGGAGGGCGCCCTGCCCCCATTCGCAGCGCAGCAAGGACAGGCTATGCTCACCGTCCCCAGCCTGGCTCCCACATCCTCCCAGGGAACAGTTCTGGGGGCTTTAGAAGAGGCCGGGGCGGGGGGAGGGGAGCTGGGTGGGAAAAGCCCGGAAGTCTGCGCAGGGGCCTCTGCTGCCCTGACCCCATCGTGTCGTGAGGCCGGAATCTTCCAGCCAGCCAGCCAGGCCAAGTAACTGAGTCACGGCCCGTCCCGGCTCTCAGCGAGACGCCACATCTGGAAGTGTTTAGAGTGTGATTCCGCCCAGAATGCAGTGGCGGCCTTGCTGGTGTGGCCGGCACGCACACGCGCAGATGCACGGAACACGCACACACGCGCGCACACACACACACGCACACGCACAAGCACACGCACAGGCACACGCACAGGCGTGCATGCGCCCTTCCTCCCTGCCCCGACCCCAAAAGAGCCAGATCTCCTGCGCACTGAAGCCACAGACCCAAACCTTCCCTCCTGCCCCCTGCCCCTCTCTTTAGGATTTCCTGAAAACCCAGAACTTTCTCCAGATGCAAGCGGGCCCCGGCCTTGCCACGTCAGAAGAGTCGGAGCGGACTGGCTCGGGAGGAGGGGTGGCTTCCTCGCCTGCTGGGAGGCACAGCGGCCACCCGGGGGGCCCAGGGACAGACAGCCGGCCCCGCCAGCCCAGTGTTCAGACTACCTGTTCAGGAGGTGCCGAATGCGTACAGTAGTCTGCACATTGGTTAGGCTGGGCTCGGGCGAGCACCGCGACAGGACAGCCCCTCTCCTGGACCCCCCAACTTTCTGCCACCCCCACAGCGAGGCAGACCCGGAGGTGAGTGTCATCTTTCAGCACCCGCTTCCCACTGGGATGGAGACTTGAATAGAAGATTCTGGACTAAAGAGGGCCCGGGTGGGAGGGGAGGCTCCGAAAAATGGCAGAGGGACCCCTGAGGCCAGCAGAGGGGCTGGGGGCTCCGGGGGAACCGTTCCTTTATTCCTACCCCACGGCTGTGAACGCCTCCTGTTTATTTATAAATAAAGACAGACTGATGTCCTGCCTCTTGCCGAGGTGTCTCTTAAGAAGGTGGCCCGTCCCTCGGGAGTGGCGGCGACACGGGGGACGCCAAGGGTCCCTGCTGGGATCCCAGCTCGGCAGTGGGGGTCGGATCCCACACCCGTCGCTCGGATCTGAGCCGGCTTTGTGTCTGGGGCGCGTGCAGGGCCCCCTCTGCGGCCTGCCGGATCCCATTACGCTGCGCCCTGTGCTCCTGCCCCCGGCCTGGGGCCCCGGCGTGGGGTGGGGTGCTGGGGCTCCTGCTTTCAGACCCCAGATGAGGGAAACACCAAGGGCTGCCCTTGAGTTGAAGAAGAGGCGCTCCTAAAACCAGACCTGCCATGCCAGCTGCCGGGCAGCGGCTCGGGCCCTGAAGTCCCTCTGTGGCTCCCACCCGGGGGACCCCAGAAGGCCCCCCATCCCCTGAGCCGAAAGGCAGGGAACCAGCCCTCGGCGTGCCTGACAGCAGACACTTCACAGCGCAGACCGGGTTTCAGGTGGCGAGGCGGGAAGAGGGCAGAAAGGGGGAAAGGGCCACTCGGGCCACCACCCCACCCAGGCCATTTTGAGACGTGAGCCACTAGACCCGGCGCGCGGGTGCCTTGAGGTGCCTGTGGTGGGGAGGAGGCTGCAGGCCACGCCTGGTGCCGCCATCCCTCTACACTGCACCCCTGTGAGGCTGAGGTCTGCTGGATCTGGGGTTCTAGAAGGTTCCATAAGCACCCCAGAAATGCTTGTATAGCAGCTCTGCAGATCCTACCACCCTGGGTTTAAGAAATAGCCCCTCACCTCCGGGGGTTCAGGGCTCTCGAGGCTCCGGGAACTTTCCAGGGCTGAGTCTCTGGCCTTGTGTGGAGGGGGACGGTCACAGCCCCCCATCCCCCCACACCCTCCCTGGGAGGGACCACGTCAGGCCTGGGCTGTGGGGAGGGGTCCGGACTCGGGGCTGAGGCGTCCCTCAGGTCGGGGAGCTAGTGTCCGCAGACACGCACAGGCCAGGCGCCACCCCGTAGGGCACCTCCCCTGCTCAGTAAGGGGGGGACAAGCCATTGCTCAGAGCCTCAGTCTTCTCGCCTGGCAAATGGGGGTGACGACAGTGCCATCCCCAGGCTGGTATCAGGATTTACTGAGGGGGAGGAGGTGCCCTCCACACGTGGCCTCGGTGGGCTCCCACCCAGCCAGCCTGGCACAGGGCAACCTCCTGGGGCCTGCCAGGGCCGCACCCTAAGCCCAGGTGAAGCACACACGGTCGGGCTGGTGGGCTGCCAGCGAGCCCCCAGCAGGGGGCGCTCGCACAGAGCGTCCCCCAAAAGCCCAAGAGGAGAGTGGGTGGGGCGGAACCAGGGGCAACCAGAGAAGCCTGGCTACTCCACTGAGGTCACCTGGGCTGTGGGTGGTGGCTGTGCCACCCCAGGGACAGTTTGGACTAGCCAGCCGGCCAGCCCTGTACCCAGTGCCGCAGTGAAGGGTCAACCAGCACGTGCTCAAGGTCATGCACAACCCTGGAACCCACAGTGTGCTGGGGCGGGGGTGGGGTCAGTTCCCTCCTGCAGAGCATGGCTGGGGGCACTAAACGGAGGGACGACCAGGGCAAAGCGCCGAACACAAGCCGCGAGCCAGGCAGAGCGCTGGGCAGGGCACCAGGACCCCCTACCAGGTGGCTCCCGCAGGGCAGAGGGGACAGGCCACAGCCCCGACTTTATAGGTGGGGAGATGACAAGACACAAAGCGGGGAGGCCACCTGCCCAAGGTCCTGGTGACGTCCCAGACGTCGAGCCCCAGCTGTTGTGCTCAGAAACCACCAAGTGCGAGAACTGTGAGCTGCGCTCCCATCCCAGGCTCTTTCCTTTCCCTGGGCCACTAGACGCCACCGCGCAGTGATGGGCATGGGGCAGCCATCTTGGACCACAAGGGGAGCCCTGTGTTAAGGTGGCAACAGGGGAGGCAGGACCGGATCCCAGACAGACTCGTGGCACGGGCCACCAAGCTCACCAAGACACGGCAAGAAACAGACTTCCATCCTCGTAAGTCCCTTTGCTTTGGGCCTCTGCGACAGACCCAACTCGATAGCCTCAAGGCCTCTAAACTTCACTGTGGCCAAGCACCACAGAGTGGGCAGGGACCATTCTAACCCATTTCACAGACAGGGAAACTGAGGCCTTGGTGGGTCCCATAGGCGATGGAAGCCACGCACCCCCGGGATGGAAGCCCCTGACCCACGGCTGTGCCCCCTCTTGTGAAAGTGAGGCTCTCAGTGTGCCCTGGACGCTGCGGCCTGTTTCCAGCCTGCTGGCAGGTCCCTCACCTGCCACCCCCCTTCCCTGCTCTGGGAGCCCACCCGCCCTGACGCCTGACCCCGCAGGGGTTGAGGCACAATGTGTGGCACGGCTGGTCCACCAGGGCACCCTCCAGCCCCGGTCACGGTCCCAGTGGCGCGGTCTGGGGCATGCCGGCACAGCGACGGAGTCCATGAATGGGTGCCACCCGGAAGGGGCGGCCGATCTCCCCGCCCTCGCCGGCCACTCACCTCCTCGTCCTTGTACCAGGACAGCGACTCGGCCGTCAGCACGAACCAGTACTCCTTGGAGCCGCCCTTCATCAGGCTGATGTTGTTGATGGTCAACCAGCCCCTGCGGATCACCTGGGGGGGAGCGTGTGGCTCAGCGGGGGACAGCGCCCGCCGCCCCGGCCCGCTCCCCAGCACAGCGGACAGCGCCCTTGCCCACACAGTGAGACGGAAAGCCGGACCCGGCAGACACCGCCAGCCCGAAGCCAGGAAAGCCAGTGCCGCCCTTCCCCAAGCACTTCCACCGAACAGACACCGTCTCCCTGGGCCCGGGGCTCACGGAGAACCAGGTCGCCCTGACAACGCCTCTGCGCTCGGAGCTAGGTTAGCACGGGAGGCAAAACGGCGCCCGGTGGAACGGGGTCCAGAGGAGGTGGCTCCAGCTTGTGTCTGGGGCTGTGGCACGTGGAATGTGACACCTGAAGGCGGCTGTCGCAGGGCTGGAGGAAGCATCCGTGCCCTGGAAGGTCTTGCTTGCTGTCTGCTCGGGGGTCTGGCAGAACCTCACCGTGCACAGCCCGGACCGCTGCGCTCGCTGTGGGCTCACACGCACTCAGCCCACCAGTTGTGGGGGACGACTCCACCCAAGGGATGGGGGACAGAGGTTTGAGCCCAGGGGACCTCCTAAGGAACCCCACAGGGACTGTCAGGGGTGGAGATCATGTCCCGTGCTGGTGTCAAGCCTGGTGGCCGCACTGCTCCCTGACTGATACCTCAGGGCTCTGGGCTGGGAGACCCCATGGAAGGGGCTCGTGTGGCCACAGCTGCCATCTGAGTGGGGGGCAGAAGCCAGGCATATGCAGGGGACTCGCTCTGGACCGGGGACCCTGGGGCAGCGGGAAGCACATGGAGACACAAGCAGGGCGCGGCAGCGACGGGCTGCGCCAGGCTGCACGGGGTGGGCCGAGCGTGGCTGGGGACAGCTGGAAGGGCTGGCAGAGCAGGAGCACCAGAGACGGGGCCCCCGGGATCAGTCTGGGGCCTGTCCTCGTACGTAGCCCTCTCGAGGGGCTTCACCTTGCCGGCCCTGACCTGTCCCCTGCCCCTCCGCATGGCCGCATGTGGGCTCCGATGAAGACACAGTGGTTAGAGAGTCCCCTGCACCAGACAGAAGTGCCTGCTCAGGCTGGAGACAGCATGAGATGCCACCTGATGCCCCTCGTCAAGGCCAAGGGCACAGACTTTCCCTCCCAGGGATGATGAGACAGCTCTCGGACTCTGGCAGCTATCTGGGGCAGGCCATGACCTCTGGGACCTCCACGCACGGGCTGCCTGGCAGGTGAGGGGTAGGGGCCAGCAGCCCCAACAAGGTCACGGCATCCTCCCTGGCAACAGAGTAACCGGCTCGTCCCTGTTGGCCCGGGGTACCCCCGTCTTAGCACTGAAGGCTCGGTGTTCTGGGAACGCCTTCGTCCACCCAGGGCGGTAGGGTCAGGGGGTCGCCTGGCCTGGTCTCAGCCCCGGGCCGGGCACAGAGTGAATGCTTAGCAGACCTTGGTTCAGTCACTGAATGACAACCAGGGGAGGGAGAGCAGGGGACATGCTGTCAGGGCTCCCCGGAGGACAAATTGCCACATGGTAACCCCCACCCCCACTCCTGGGCCCAGCACAGGTGACAGATGTGCCCGATGCCGCTTCCATGGCCTGGCGTGTTTTCCTCCACCCAAGGTTTGTAGACGCCAGAGCTGGCGGACGGGCCCTGGCTGTGCTTTGGGGTGCATGGTCACGGAGGTGTGTGGCCTGGGGCCCCGCCAGGGATGCTACAGGGAGCACGAGCTATTGCTCAGGCCCGCCCAAAGCCCCTGAGATGCCCTTCCCCAGAAGGGCTCAGAGACGAATCCCCACCCACCCCTTGGGGAGCGGCAAGCCATGGGCGGCAGACACAGGCACTACCGAGTCCAGAGAAAAGGGAGGGGCCGGGCCTCCCCATGAGAAAGCCAGATGTGTGCCCAAGGGACACATCCCAAGGGGACTGGGCTTAGAAGGAAGCGGGGGTGGGGGAGACAGGAGGGACAGGCAGGGTCCCGCGGGCCGGAGTGCACAGTGACGGGCATGCAGGTGCGGGAGGGCAGCTCGGGCAGCAGGCAGGGGTGGCACAGCAGGGACCACAGGCAAGCCAGGCCAGCTCCTCCCAGGGCGAGGGTCCTGGCCCGAGTCACCTAGACCCAGAGGTCACAGCCGGGCTTACGGCAGGGCGGGGCTGAGTGGCTGGGGCCGTGGCATTTGGTAGGAGAATGACTGAACCTCTCGGCTGAGAGGTGAGCAGGTGCCAGCCTGGCCTGTTCGGGGGAGGGCACTGTACAAGTTCAAATGTGACGGGGGAGGGACAAGTGGGGAAAGCAGGATCCACGGGCTCAAGGCCCACTGAGTGGTTCTGCCACCACGGCCACCCGTCCAGGCTGTTGCGTTGGCCCTGTCTGCATCTTCCAGGACCTGGGAGCAGCGAGCTCTGGCGCAGGACCAGCCCGGCTACTGGGAAGATCCTAGGGTCACCGGAAGATCCCTGCCAGAGGGCAGCAGCACAGCCCGCCCAATGCCTCGGTGGCTGGCAATGGGGGGGACATCCTGGAGCAGGGGGCCTCGGTCAGGGCTGGAAGCCCAGACTGTGCTCTCCGAGGGCGAGAGCTGGGGCAAAGGCCGGCTGCCTAGACGTGAGCGCCTTGAAATGGGCTCAGGCCCGGAGGTGAGCGGTCTCTGCACAAGTGTTACCTACAGCAGGGGTGGCAAATACGATGGATTGATCATGGTGGGCCACGCCAATCGATTGGCAGGAGCTGCCTGCAGCACCGTGCTGAGAATTCTGGGCGAAGTGGGAATGGGTGCTAGGATCAATTAGCGATGTCTGTCATAGGCAAAGGATGAGAGAAGGGAGCAAATGGAACAGAACATTCTCACCAAGGATCATATCACATCTGCCATGAAGGCAAGAGGACAGTGCCAGCATCTAGGAAGGAGGCCCCCGATCGATTAGTCATGCCTGCCATGGGTACAGGAGGGTGTTTGCAATGGGGGGACTAAACCTATAATCAGATAGTCACACCTGCCACGGAACAGGAGTGAGGGCATGCTTACTGGGAAAGAATGCCAGGATTGATTAGCAATTTCTGCCATTGGCACAGTATGGACGAAAGGTACAAGGGGAAGGAGTGCTAGATCTATTAGTCATGTCTGTTATGGGCATAGGAGGGGAAGATGTCTGGGTTTGCACAGGAAACAGAAGGAGCGGCAGCAGCAAGAACAAATTCCAGGAGGGTTTGAGCAAAATCTTCTGCGGCCAGGGAGGTGAGGAAGGCAGGGGCAGTGTGTCAACTGAGTATTTGCCATCCCTGATGCATAGGAAATCCAGCGAACCTGCCAGGAATCGGCTTCAGGGGTGGGCCTCCGAAAAGAGTGGCGGTCAGGTTAGTGTCTGTGTGAGTCAACTTACACCCAGGGCAACGCGAACGAAGTCCAGGGTCAGCCGTGGCATGGGGTTTCCAGGTTAGCTCCATTTTTAGCATTTTTGTTTTTTATTGTTTTTTGCAGGAGGCGGGGAGGGCGTGTTACGGGGTGGGCGGGTCTCCATCACTACTAAGTTCTCTAGCGTTCGCTACCACACTAAGCAGGTACTTACCAAGATCTCCCCCTTTGAAAACGCAAAGTTAGGATTGTGGGTAAATCAAGGAAGAGCAGGCAGAGGAAAAGAGATGAGAGGGACGTGAAGGAGACAAAGAAAAAGCGGGAACAGCACAAAAAAGGGGGAAGAGAACAGCAGAGGGGAAAAAACAGCAAAAGAAAAAAAAATTACATGCTATTAATCAAATTCACGGTGTTAATAATATTTAATTCATTATCATTTCCCGAAACAAAAAAGCAACGACATATGTATTACCTACGGCAAGCGCAAAAAAAATTCATGCAGTGGTTACGTTCTTCTTTCCAACGGGCTCTATAATCGTGCGAGGGAAACAGCAGGGGCCCCACCCCCACCCGATGTGGAGACGTGGGGAGGGTGGCAGAAATTTTGCAAAGATAGTGGGTTTTCTTATCAAATAAAGGAAAAAAGACACCAGATGCTGGCAATTTATAAAGCCATTCATATTTCACATGGCACTGAGCTGGGGCAAAATGTCAAGGTTAGAAAACCCCTCATGTGGCTCAAGGTTTCTCCAGGTGTGGAGCTCCCTGAGTTGCTGGTGACAACGCAGCCTCCCACGGGTTCCCACCTGCGGGACCGAGCTGGGAAGGCCCGATTAGGTCAGAGACCTCTGTCCCTGGCCTTGGATGTCAGACAGGAACTTCTGGGTGGGTGAAATTTGCCCCCTAGACCCTGCCAGAGTGTCAGGTCTTAGATTGTTTTCCAGAAACATCAACCCCTAAGTGGACAACAGAGGCCGAGAGAGCGGGTGGCCCTGTGCTACGGCTTCTGGGCAGGGCATTCCGTGCGCCAGATGCCACTGCTGGGGCTCGATGGCCCCTTAGTGTCCTCCCACCCCCCAGGGTGGAGTGGCGGGCTGCGGAGGGGGTGGCTACCTGATTGGGGATGGCCCTCTTCTTGTTCAGCTGCGTGCTCCTCTGCTGTGCGCTGAAACCAAAGCACAGGGAGGGTTCGTGTGGACGGGACGCCAGGAGGAATGAGGAACAAGGCCCTGATCTCAGACCACCCCGGAAAGTGCCAGTTATTTCCAGAAGTCAGTACATTCTGGAGCTTCTAAGAGGGAGCATGAGAAGCTGGAGTCCCAGGTGGCCGGGAGGTAGCCGTGGTGCCCCCAGGGTCACCTGAGCAGCAGGCTGGTTGGGGGTCACTAACTTTTCCCAACTCTGATCCCAACACCTGGTTGTAAGTGGCTCGAACCACGGGACAGTCTAGCCTGGGAGATCTGACCAGGTGACAGCTGTTCACCATGAAATGCCACTCATCTTGCACAATTCCAGACTAAAATTCAGAAGACATTCAAGGTCAACTGGGCGTGTTTTCTGCAAGCTTCCTTGTTTGTCTATAGTCCCAGATCTCTTTTCTTCTTTCTCCACCCTATTTCCTGGCTAGTCCGTGCTGCATTTTATAAGTGGGCACCTGCCCCATCCCTTGTTGGTTCTTTTATATACTCTACTCCCATAACCCTATCACCATCTGCAAACAATTTATATCTCCTGTTACTTTTCCATCGTATTTTCTTTTCTTATCTTATTGCTTTAACTGAAACTTTCAGAATGATATGAAAAAGCAAATCGGCCTGGTCACATTCCTTTCCTGACTGCTTCTGGGGTTTGGCTTTAGAGTTCAAGTTGGCTCTTGGATAAGGCAGAGTGTAGGCTTCCCTTTCAAGTTCAGTGAAGTCTGCAAAACTAAGAACGGAGGTCGAATTTTATCCAATGATTATTCTAACATTCAGTGAGTTTACTGCTGGGCTTTTGTGGGCCCTGTTTTTAGTGTTTAGAGGGCAATGAGAAGCCCACAACGTCAAGTACAGGAAGGTCTCTGAGCAATGGCATCTAAAGGAGGTGTAACCAAGCTAAGCCAACCTTTGCAGCCATGGCACAGTGACACTGAGGTTCGTGATGTGCTATTTCCTAAGGGCTTCCTGGCTCCCACCCTCACCCCAGCTCCCTCAAACAGCAGACCACAAGGTGACCCCTCTCCCTTGCCTGGAATTTTCCACGTACCTTGAGGACTAATCCAATATCCTCCCCTTGGCCTGTGGGGCCCTCCTGGTGACGAGGTCCGGCCGCCTGCCCTCTCACCTCCACCTTGCCTTGGTCTACCTATGCTGTTGTGTATTGCAGTGTGACTTCCCTGTTCCCAATTCTCTGGGGTCCCCTGCCTGTCACCTGGTTGTCACGACTTCCTTAGAAAGGTCTCTCCAAGCCACATCTGGGTCCCCTCTTCTACTCCCTTTTCCTTTTTTTTTTTTTGAGGCAGGGTCTCAGCTTATCACCCAGGCTAGAGTGCAGTGGCGTCACCATAGTTCACTGCAGCCTGGAACTCCTGGGCCCAAGCCATCCTCCTGCCCTGGCCTCCCAAGTAGCTGGGACTATGGGTGTACACGACCATGCCCAGCTAATTTTTTGTAGAAAAGGGGTCTTGCTGTGTTGCCCAGGCTGATCTTGAATTTCCGGCCTCAAATAATTATCCCACTTCAGACTCTCAAGGTGCTGAGACTACAGGTGTGAGTCACCATGCCCAGCCCCAACCCCATTTTCCTACTCTCATTGTGCTTGTGACACTTGGTTTGACAATGTCATCTCTGCAGCCTGCGGGCTCTAAAAGGGCAGGACCTACAGCTGGCTCGTCCCCCTGTCCTAGTCTAATGGCCCAGCACTGGCCCTGGGAGCACCCTGTAGCTCTTCAGCAGGCCCCTGGGACGTCCCACCCAGGCTGGGGCCACCCAACCAGGGCGTCCCCATTCACACACCAGGGGAAAGGCACACAGCAGGCAATACCCACCCGGTGACCAGCTGCTCAGTATAGTAACAGCTGGGGTAGGTGGGAAGGCCCAGGAATCCAGAGGAAAGAGTGGAGTGGTCAAAGGAAAAACAGGAGAGAGTGTGAGAAGGAACTGTGGATGAAGTGTGAGAAGCAGAGGCGTCGAGGTGAGGAAAAGACGACAGCAGCGAAACCAAAGAGGCGGGACCAGCGGCTTCGGCCCTCGCACGCCTGGAGGCCAGAGAGGCAGGGGCGGGAGGGGCTGCCTCCCCAAGGTGGGGTGCGGCCCACGGCCAGGGTTCTCCAGGCCACCTCCTGCAAGGACAGCTCAGCGAGGGCCCTCGGCTCCTCTGGGTTCAGAGAGGAGGCCCTGACGACACCCTCGTTCCCTTCCTTCCTCCACTCACCTCCCTTGCGTGCAGCACGGAACAGACCCTCAATCGACTCAGACAGGCGCATCGATAAACGTTCTAGCCAGGTGACTACGTAGCCCAAGACGTGGCTCTAGAGGCCATCCTCAAGGAGGCCTGCCTGGGCCATCAAGGCCAGGCCAGAAGGCCACCCTCGGGGCTCCCACGGGCCCTGCACAGCCACCACCAGCACCAAGCACGCTACGTCGTAACTGCCTGGGTGCCGGTCTGTCCCTTGTCCCCGGGGCCTTCATCTGAGGGTGGGGGCCTGGGTCTAGGCTCACTCACTGCTCCGTCACACAGCCTGGCGGGACAAGGCACCCCGCGAAACCTGCTCATCCACAAGGAAGGTGGCTAGCGAGGGGCTGTTACGCTACCAGCCTCAGGCCGGGAGACTTTCATGGGCCATAAGTGACACCTAAGCTCACCAAGGGGGTCCAGGGGCTGATGGGCGACACCTGAGACAGCCAGCATTTATATCTACATCCTGCTGAAAGCAGAGATCCATGCCCTGGCCCCTCATCTGGGTGCCATGGAAGGTTCTGGTGTTAAATCTACAGTGTACGCCTAGAAAACAGAAAGACCCTAAGCAGCACTTCCCAAAGAGCAGCCTCCGGAACCCTGAGCCTGTGAGATGCTGTCTATGAAAGGGCAGAGACTGGGAAAAGGACACATTGGTCTACGAAGGCTCTGACAAGTCCTGCAAGGGGGGGGGAGGGGAAGCACTGCAGCTGGCTGGCCTGGTCCTTTCTCTAGGCGTGTGACCACAGGACTGCCCTCTGTTCCTTTCGCTGACCGCTGGGAGGGCTAATGGAAGGCTGTTGGTTGGGGACCATGGGGACAGAAGCCACTGTTAGCCCAGGAAAGCGTCCAGGTGTTGTTGAGCCGCTCTACCTTCACCCCAGGACCCCTGACAGAGACCCTCTAAGGGAATCCCAACTGCACCGCCTCCCTGGCTCTGAATGGCTGCTGATCCGCCAGCCACTGTCCCCGGAAGTACATACTTGGCGAATCCAATGAAGTCCTCGTGGTTCGTGTTGATGTAGGACTGTTCGATGTCGATCAGAAGAAGAATCTGAGGGGAAGTGGGGGTTACCCTTGAGGACAGGGCCAAGCACAGTGGGAGGGGCGGGGCTGGGGCATGTCCTGCACTGGCCAGCAGGGGGCGCCCGGGAACCGGACGGCTTCCCAGGCAGGAGAACAGGAGCCGCATCCGGGGCCAGCACCCACCACACGCACCGCAGGGAGACCCACGGGCGAAAGCAGAGTGGATGCTTCCAGACGTCAGGGTCCCACAGGCAGGTCGGCCTGGGCCAACAGGGCAGCGCCAGAGAGCCCAGCAAGGTGGCACGGGCGTGACCTCTAAGGCTGACCACTTGGGGCTAGAGTTTCAGCTCGGTCACTAACTGGCCATGTGGCTCTGGCCCTCATGTTACCGAGCCATGGGATGGGGCGACAGGAGGCCCAACCACAAAGAGTTCAGTAATTTCCAAGGCCCTCCCCACCGGGCGTGCTGTAAGTCCTGTATTAAAACTGTAAAGCTAATTTGGCCAAGCGAAACATTAAAATAGAACATGATGCACACAAGCACCTGTGCACGTGTGTACACATAGGTACACACACATGCACGCACATGCACGAGCTGGAAAGGATTCACTCTTGGATAAGGCGCCTGCCAGGACGCTGCCGTACTTGCCGAGACCCCCCAATCCTCTGTGTCCCATTTTGCTCAGGATAGGGTTGCTCTATGGGAACCGCAGGCCCAGACAACTGGTTGGCCTGGTTCCCGTTGAGAACGGGCCAGGCCGCCAGCTGGGGGGGGGGCTCGGGTGGCCCCCCCCGGCCCTGGGCCAGTCCCTTCCCCTCGACGTGCCTCTGAGTCCTCAAGCGTAAAACAGGGCAAAGCACTCGGACCTTGGGGGCTTGCCAGAGAACGCCAGAATTCTCCGTCCGTGAGAGCCACCGTTCGATAAGGCCTGAGTCTCGCCAAGCCGGGACTCTTAGATCACACCCGGCAGCGGCGACTGTCGGGTGTCAGGGGCTGTGATGGATTTGGAAGGGGCAGCAGCATTCTTGCCAACAATAACAACACAGTGAGTCGGACGCTCTGAACCTTTTGATAGAGCTTCCCGGCTACAGCAGCTACGACGGAACAGGCACAGGTGGACCGGCTCTCCGAGGGCACAAATGACCAAATCAAAACTGGGGGACCCTGTGAAGGACCAGTGAGCCAGTTTCGTCCCCATCAATGGCGAGAGGAGAGGGACTGTCCTACACAAAGTGATGTAACGAGCACATACGACACACAGACTCTGCTGGAGTCTGGTTTGAACGAACAGTTGCAAAGAGGCCAGTAGGGACAACAGAGGCACGTGACTCAGAACAGGTGTTGGACCGCATGAAGGCGAAATGGTGGCCCGGGGCTCAGCAGGGGACAGTCTGGGCAGGTGAGCCTCGTGCTGCAGAGGGGGACAGCTTCGTGGGTGTGTGTCCCATGCTACCTTTGTGTGTGCTTGCAAAGCTTTGCAAGAAAATGATAAAACACAAAAAGGACCCCAGATGTCCTCTGGCAGGCAAGTGGGTAAACAAGCTGAGCTCCGTCCACGATGGAACACTACGTGGCCATCGAAGCGACAGGACTGATGCGCTCGACAAACGACGTGGATCAATCTCAGATGCACTATGACACGTGATGGAAGCCAACAGTCAAAAGGCCACATACTGTAGGAGTCCACTCAAAAAACTGTAGGGACAGGGAGGGGACCCGCAATGGCCCACGCCTGGGGGTTTGGGACAAAGAGGAAGGGACGGGAATTTTGGGGGCGACAGAACCACTCTGGATCTTGACTGAGGTGAGGGTTACACGTTGCTGTTTGTCAACACGCATAGAACAGCACGCCCAAAATTTACCACATCTAAATCGTACCTGAAAATTAAGACAAAAAGCCAATACCTGGTCCTTGGTTCTCCCCTCCCGTTCCCGGATGTAAGTGGTGACGATTCGCTCCGTCTCCTCTCGCAACCGTGGGTAGGAGCTGAGCTGGGGGAACGAGCAGAGAGGCGCGTTGGCTGGGTCCTTGTGGCACAGGACGCGACATGCGGCACACGCGTGGAGCACGTGGAGGGAGGGGAGGGAGACGCGGGGACCCACCGAGCCCCTACCCTGCTCCTGTCTCCCCGCTGCAGCCAGGAGACAAGAGGATGGTGGGCGCGCCGTGGGTGGGAGAGAAGCCAGGGCACCCACGCAAGAGCAGAGCTGCTTTTCGAGCCAGCAACTGGGAGGTGGGAGGTGGCAGAGAAAGCAGGTAGTCTGTGTTTGCCACCTGGGGGTTCCAGGCAGCCCCGCCCGCCCAGCGCTGGGTGACAACCGGAACACCGAAGGCCTCTGCCAAGCTCGTGAGCGCGCGGCTCCTGTTCTAGGATGGCGGGGATCGCATCTGGGCCGCCAGCCTCGGAGGGACACCCCCTAGCGGAAAGCCACTCCTGATGGCTGCATCTTTGGCACCCACTCCCCTGCCACCCCCGCTGCCCCCGCCTTCCCTGCAGCAGTGACCAACCAAACCACGTGCATGGCGCAGTCGTATTTGGCAACGTCGAGGGCCGGGCACCCCTGCGGACAGCCACAACCGCAACTCCACTGTCCCCCACGCTGATGCGGTGCTGAGACGTTGCCAAGCCACGGCTGGCCCACGGAAGGGGCTTCCTGCCGAGGCAGAACTTTCCAGATGCTCGGGTTGAGACGAACGAATGAAAGTGGGGGGGAGGCGGGGACAGATGCGGAGATGATAAGAACGAAACCTGTTACCTTCTCGGCACACTTTTTAATGACCGTGGCCAGTTCTGAGACCACGAGGTCAACACACTTCAAACTTGGCTCTTTGAGTTTTACAATCTGTTTTTTCACAATGGCTTCAAAGGCCATGTCGGGGGTGAAGAGCCCCGTCCTGGGTCATGCGGAGGGCGGGACGAGGCAGAAAGACACCCAGAGACAGTGCAGGCCACACACACGGGACGGGAGACAGAGAGAAAGAAGAAACCAGTGTCAGCAGTCGGTCCATGCGCGGAGGAACCTGCCCGCATTTGCCCCGGAAGCTGCTTCGCATCACAGAGGCCTGGGGGCTGGGCGTGGCGGGATCAGGCCGGGGGTTTTGTTCTGGAAGTACTAGGGGTCGCTGTCATCGATGGACAGCCGACGTGTGCGGAGGCCTTGGATTTGCACGTCCGGGACGACGGGCTCCGCGATGCCAGTCTCCAGCCCGGCGGGGTTTCTCGTCCCCCCTCCCTTTTCCAATCGAAGGAGCTTAAGCAGCAAATGTGGGCTTTTCCAGACTGAGAACAGAGGGCTCAAGCAGCAATCCCCTGGCAACCCAGAGCGCTGGGGACAAGCACAGGCTGCCCACCGGGAGCACTTCAGCTGCTCGGCCAAAGCGTGCTGCCCTGGGAGACAGGCCCGGGAGCCCGGGGCGTCCTGCCGAGTGCAGGGGGCCGCTCGTCGACAGCGCGCAGAGGCACCGTGCCCGAGTGAATCCGAGGGGGACGGCACGGGGTGCAGGGAGCTGGCGGGGACACTCGGGGGCCCAGCCGGCTTTGTCGCGCCGGGCACCCAGGCACTCATTATGCTGCTGGCATGGGGGCCTTTCCCAGCGCTGCGCAACAGAGACGTCGCTGGCTCTAGGGAAGCCCGAGGAGGCTGGGCATTTGTCAACAAGGGGCGACGGCCAGGGAGATTCAGGGAGCTCGGCCTCCAGCCATGACGCAGGGTCCCTCTCTGTTTCCCAGAAGGCAGCAAAGCGACAGCCCAGTGGAGCCCCAGTTCCGTCAGACACATGCTAGGCTTGGTATCAGGGTCCCAGCAAGACTTGCCCAGCAGTCTGGCCAGTTTTGGAGGCCTGGTGCCCCCCGGATCAGCCCGGGCTTCGATGCTCCCACCCCAGCCTCCGGCTAGAGGCCACGTTCATGGACACCGGGGCAATCTAGGGGGGCAAACAGCACCAGTGGGGTCGATGCCGCACGGGGAGCCTGATACCAAACCCCCATACCCCCGTTTTCGCAAGGCCAGGAGTCACCCTGCCGAGGGTGCAATACCTTACTGGTACACTGCCTAACTGTACTGATTAGCTCCTGGATAACCAGGTCGACACATTTCAGACAGGGCTCTTTCAGCTTCACGACCTGCTTTTTCACAATGGCCTCGAATGCCAAGTCCGGGGTGAAGAGCCCGGTCCTGAAACCGTCCACACCCGGGGGCGGGGGAGATAAGTCAGAGAGAAACAAAGCACGGTCAGCAATTTCCTAGGCACTGGCCGGGTCCCCAACAACGAATAAAGGTCACATCGAGTCTGGGGGTCAGATGCCTGAGTCCACCGTGGGGGAGCCCCCAGTGTGACCCGAGGACCCCATGGTGAGGAGTCCAGACAACTGGAGCAACTCTGTCTTTGTTAGGCTAGGGAGAGGACCAAGAGGCAAACAGGTGACCCATGATGGGGACAAATGCTGGGTGCCTGTGATCTTAGCTCCGCCCCCAGCCCCGCACCAGGCAAATCCACAGTGAGCTTTCTTAGCTTACCATGGAAACTAAGGTCCTTGCCAAGACTAGGTGGGAACCCAACCGTACTTAACCAGGAGCCCTGGACAGCCCCGTGACCAGTGACAGACCCACACAGGACTAAAATACAGTCACCATCAAGTGTCCTATGAGACACACAGGGAGGGGCTCACAGCTACTGAGAACCACCCAAAAGCCCTCCTAAGGCCTCGTGATTGGGGCACCCAGAGGTTTCGGGGACCGACTGGCTGGAGGCTGGCACCACAGAGGGAAGGGAACATGGCAACTCTCCCCGTGGAACTTGCCTGACTCCGTGTATGTTCTTAATGGCGTAACTGATCTCTCGTCTTAAATCCTTCTCATCGAATTCCATCTGAGAAGAGACAAACAAAACCCCTGCAAGGAGGTACCTGGGGCACCCCCACAACAGGTGTGCATTTGGGGAATGTTATCTCCTATGAGCAGTTGTATTCACAAGGCAGGATATTTAACTGGTCAAAATTTTAAAAAAATTAAAACGCAGTTTCAGCAAGGATACTGTGAAATGAACAATCTCACTGTGTTGGTGGGAACATGAGTTTACATAAACTTTCTTATGGGCCACCTGAAAGCACATTTCGAGTACCTCAAAAAACACGCCTACACCATCACCTAGTAGTTCAAATAAAATGCTCTCGAAATTTATCTTGAGGAATTAACAAAGATTTAGCTACATGACCACAACTATTCATAACTGCAAAAAAAAAAAAAAAGTGAATACAGGGTCAGGTGTGGTGGCTCACCCCTGTAATCCCAGAGCTTTGGGAGGCCAAGGTGAGAGGATCACTTGAGGCCAGGAGTTCAAGGCTGTGGTAAGCTATGATTACACCACTGCATTCCAGCCTAGGCAAAAGAGTGAGACCCCAATCTCTTAAAAAAAAAAAAAATGTATATAAACTAAATGTCCAACAATGGGCAACTGGTTAAATGCACGATGTCACATCCATAAAATAGGATGTTGTTTTGCCATTAACAATCCACTGTGTATATGACTGGTTTGGAAAGATAGTCACCTTATGAAAATAGCAGGGTTCAAAGACACAAAAATTTTTAGTTTAAAGAATATATATGTGCACACAAGTACGGATGGCAATATACAGTATGTTTGCGTATGCAGACCCACTTGCACAGAACTAATTCTGAAAGAACACAAACTATGGTGTTAACAGGCTTTGTCTGTGGGTATTAGGGTTATTAGTGTTTTGCTCCTTTTATAGAAAGGAACTTCACTGGTTTTTTGTTTGTTTGTTTCGTTTTGTTTTTGAGACAGGGTCTCGCTCTGTCTCCCAGGCTGGAATGCAGTGGTGTGATCATAGCTCACAGTGATCTCACATTCCTGGGCTCAAGTAATCCCCCCACCTCAGCCTTCCAAGCAGCTGGGACTCCAGGCATATGCCATCAAGCCCGGCTAACTTTTTATTTATGTTTTGCAGAGACAAGCTCTCACTATGTTGCCCAGGCTGGTCTCGAACTCCGGGCCTCAAGCGATCCTCCCACCTCAGCCTCCCAAAGTGCTGGGATTACAGGTGTGAGCCACTGCGCCCAGCCAGAACTTTATTGTTTTTTATAAAAATGCTATATGCTCACTATAAACAGTGTAAAACTTCAATCAAATCACACACACACCCCTGCAAAAAAACAGATAAAGAAAGTCCCAAATCTCAGCAGCCCAAGCTGACGTTTGCAAACATCCCTGCAGATCAGTCCACACAAAGGAACACCTCTACATACAGGTGTACAATTTCAAACATAAAGATGTCATATATACATCATCTTCATGCTACACGTGCTGGTTCTATGTGCTGTTTGTTCTTCCTTCAACAACCTACTGGGGAGATTTTCCCATGTGAGTTTATCTACATCTTATATGTATTTTGCAAGGAATCAGTATTGGTTGTCAGAGGAGAAAACAGGAATTTTCACACTGTTCTGCCCAAAACTTCTAAGCTGCCTGCTCTGGGAAGAAAGCCCACTGGGAAACCTTCTCCAGGACACATGCTGCCCATGGTAGGCTTGGGCCTAGAGGTAGGAGCTCGAGACACCATGGCCCCAGAGGAGGCCCAGCTCGAGGCCAGCAGGAGGGTGCGTGAGCAGAGGGGAAGGGTCCAGCCCCGGGAGTGATACCTTCACCAGTTCAAAGGGAAACCGCTCATGGAAGATTCGATTGATCCGGGCGCCCCCAGAGAGCTCCAGTGTGTCCACTTGGTCTCCCGAGCCCTCGATCCTCTTCTCAAAGTCCACCCCAAACTGCTGGACCATCCTACGAGGAAGAAGAAAACCCGACATCAAAGTGGCGGTTGTGACACAGATCTGGAGTGATGTTCCAAGCTAAGCTTACGGTTTATTTTTATTTTTTTTAATTTTTTTTTTTTTTAAGAGACAGGGTCTTTGACAGACCCTCTGCTGAACAGGCTGGAGAGCGGTGGCGCGATCATAGCTCACTGCAGCCTCGAACTCCTGGGCTCAAGTGACCCTCCCATCTCAGCCACCCAAAGTGCTGGGATTACAGGTGTGAGGACTCCCGCTTTGCAGATGAGGAGGGTGAAGTTCAAGGGTCACAGCTCAGCAATCTCTACCCTGAGGCTCGGCTTGACTTGGCAGGATGGTGGGGTGACCAGGTAAGCCCCTCCGCACAATTCGAGTGGCTTCTGCAGGATCCTACCACCTCCCAGCCTGCTGAGGTCGAGACTCCACCGCTGACGGGCCGTGAGGCCTTGCACTGGTGGCTCTGGCCCTCTAGGCCTCAGCTTCCCCTTCTGCAAAGTGGGTTGATGGTAACAGCATCAACCTCATAGGGCCATTGTGAGCATGAAAGACGTTTCTCGATTTCACCATCTCCAAGGAGTCACTGTTCCTAAAATGTACTGTTATTTTGGGCACCCACAAAAAAGAAAAAATGCTGCCAATTCCCAGCAATCTACCTATCTTTTTTAAAAAACTAAAAAGGACTCAAATAATGAACAGAAAGAAGGTGATAATATCGTGTGTGGCCCCTTAGAACCCTGCCTGGCCCTTAAAAAAAAAATCTCTCAGCATTGCGTATTATCACTGTGAACAGTAAAGAACTCAGATGATTTTCTGCATTCTGGGGCACTTTTCCCGGCAGGGAGCTCCTGCAAAGGGGACCCGCCCCCAGCTGGGCCTGCAGCTTCCGGGCTGCAGTTCTTAGCAGAGAACAGTCCAGCTCTTCGCGTCCAGGAGACACACCAAGGCCACTGTTCATGCCGCACCTGGAACCCGGACCTTGAATCGTGGGCCACGCCAGGGCCAAGGCTGTCGAAGGCACAGCACTAAGCAAATGACAGATGATAGAGGAGTGGTTTGGACAAGGACGGAGACTGTGGCCACTTGCCGACAGCCGCAGGGCCGAGGAGATGACAAATGAAGCACGTGTGTGCGCCAGTCTCCGGGGTGGCCTAAGCTGCCCTCACGGAGTATTCTAGACAATTGCTACAAGTTCAGCGGTGGCCCCACAGTTCAGGTTGACGTCCTAGCCCGCAGTACCTCAGACCGTGACCTTACCTGGAAACAAGGTCATTGTGGATGTAATTAGTCAAGAGGAGGTCACACTGGAGTAGGGCGGGCCCTTAAGCCAACCTGAATGATGTCCTCATAAAATGGGGAAATCTAGACACGCCCAAGACAGAACACCATGGACGATGAACGCAGAGGCTGGGAACACCAATGGTCGCCAGCCAACCGACGGCAGCTCTCAGAAGGAACCAACGCTGCCAACACCTCCGCGTTGGAGTTTCAGCTTCCAGACCAGGGAGACAACCCATTTATGATGTTGTTTAAGCCACCCAGTCTGCGGAACACTGTCACGGCAGCCTCAGCAAACTCACACAAGCCATCCGCAGGGCAGGGAAAAAATCTACGAACTACCCTCGGCCATTACAGACCAGTGGTCGTTGAGGGTAGACCCACAACTGCGTGCCTAGGGAACATGGGTCCCTGCTCCAAGTTCTAGAACCAGAGAGTCCCAAGGCACAAAGCAAAAAGCAAAAAGCCAAGAGAGAAGAGCTAGTCTGAAAAATGCCCTGGTCCCCTCTGCCTAGGGAAGGATTCTGCCGGGGTCCTTTAAATGACCTGGGTGTTATTCATAGGATGGAGTTTGCAGGTAACAAAAAATTTTAAAAATCAGTTGGGCATAGCAGTGTGAGCCTGCGGTCCCAGATACTGTGGAGGCTGATGCTGGAGGATCGCTTGAGCCCAAGAGTTCAAGACAGAGACCCTGTCTCTATTAAAAAACAGAACAAAACAAAACTCCGGGACCAGGAGTGGTGGTTCAGGCCTGTAATCCCAGCGCTCTGGGAGGCTGGGGCAGGAGGATCCCTTGAGCCCAGGAGTTCAAGGCTGCAGTGAGCTATGATGACGCCACTGCACTTTAGCCTGGGCAACAGAGCAAGACCCTGTCTCAAAACAACAACATAAAAAACCAACTCTAAAGCAGGAAGGCCCAGCCCTCACCAGGAGCGGCAGATGACAGCAGCCTATCTCCACTGTGATGTCAAAACTACCTAGACAGTGCCCTGAATGGCGCTGGCTACATAACGTCCTATGCCCTGGAGGTGAGGACCATTTTTGGAAGCTATTCCCTGGCCTGGTCCCCCGCCTAGGACTTCACAAGCAGCAGTTTTATTCTGGGTTTTCCCAATGGCTGTGCCATGTGACAGCTGTGGCTGCCCTCATTTCATGGGTGCAGAAAGTAAGGCCCAGAGAGGTGTGGTCACCTACCCGTGGTCACCCAGCAGGTCTGAGTCCATGCTCAGGCCTCAGCCTGCACAGCAAAGACTTCTTTCTAGTTGCCAGATCCCACGCCCCTGCAAAGGGCCAGCATCTGCCCTGCAGCAAGCTTTCTGGAACGCACTTAAGGTCGCCTGGGCATAAAGGCATTCTGCCCCCGAGCCCACCAGCACGCACTGCTGCGTGACAAAGAGGGCTGCGATGGCCAGAGGGGACAGTGCCCGCAGGAAGGATCTCACGCAGGCTGCCATCTGTCATATGCGCCGCC
>CAUYSK010036286.1:0-14556 GCA_963575035.1 Avahi laniger
CAGCAACCTCAAACTCCTGGGCTCAAGCGATCCTTCTGCCTCAGCCTCCCGAGTAGCTGGGACTACAGGCATGCGCCACCATGCCCGGCTAATTTTTTCCATATATTTTTAGTTGTCCAGATCATTTCTTTCCATTTTTTGGTAGAGATGGGGTCTCGCTCTTGCTCAGGCTGATCTCAAACTCCTGACCTTGAGCAATCCACCCGCCTCGGCCTCCCAGAGTGCTAGGATTACAGGCGTGAGCCACTGCGCCCGGCCGACTAGCATTTTTTTCATGAAAGAATAAAATAGACTGGAGTAGAATAGAATGGAAATCAGCATGTGTTATTCATAAAAAGGTAAGTACGGGGGCCAGGCGCAGTGGCTCATGCTGTAATCCCAGCAGTTTGGGAGGCCAAGGTGGGAGGGTTGCTTGAGGTCAGGAGTTCGAAACCAGCAACATAATGAGGCCCTCTCTCTACAAAAAAAAAAAAAATAGAAAAATTAGCCAGGCATGGTAGCACACATACCTATAGTTCCAGCTACTCGGGAGGCCGAGGCAGGACTGCTTAAGCCCAGGAGTTTGAAGCTGCAGTGAGCTATGATGACACCACTGCACTCTTGCCTGGGTGACAGAGAGAGATTCTGTCTCAAAAAAAATAAAAGGTAAGTACAGATTCATGAAACTTTGGTTTTAATCGTGTGTGTGTGTGTGTGTGTGTGTGTGTGTGTGCGCACACGCGTGCTACAGGTCGTGATGGAAAATATATTTCTTCCTGCAGGTCACAGTCCTGACTGTGGTTTGGCCCCGTCTGCCCTCCTGCCCACGCGCGAGCACACACATGAGATTCAAGCTCAAAAAAGGCTGTGCTGTCAGTGGGCGCGCAGCCTCCCCCTGCTCGGGGAGAGGAGCAGGTGTGGCGATGCCCATGTCCTGAGCTCATCGCCTGTTTGGGGACCTGCCCCTCCTAATGGCCCCATGTCCCCACAGCAAATATTAGGAGGGCTGTTTGTGCAGGGCCAGATAGCAGCGTGTCTGGAGGTGCCGGGCTGCCAAGGTTTGGGGCAATGGAAAGACACCACCTCTGATGAGACGCCCATGGGGAACCAAGGCGGGCTCTACACTCTGTGCCTTTTCTGTGCGCGTGTGCGTTCCTCTCGTTCTCATGCCTGGCTGTCACAGGGGTCATCTGGGAGAGGAGATTGGTATCAGAAAAACAAAACTTCTAAGGGGGTAAACAGCCAGTCTCCCAAGCGGAAAGGAGTTTGACCCTCTGCAGATGGGAGGGGAAGAAACAAACGATTCCGTTGTCAGATGTGTGGGCAACTGACCCTGTGCCGACAAGCAGGAAATTAATAAAGGGGAAAGACGGGCTTTGGGGAGCGCGTTTCAGACTGCGGCTCAGCCTAGTGGTTCAGAACAGAAACTCTGGGGTCTGAAACACAACAGCTCAAATTTGGACTATACCACTTCCTCACTGTGTAACCTAGGGCCAGGCGTTTTCACCCTCTGGAACTTGGTTTTCTAGTCCATAAACTGGGGAAATAACAGCATCTGCTTCAAGGGGCCACTGGGGGCGTCAATGAAAGGATGTAGTCAGTGCCAGCTACTCGGAAGGCTGAGGAAGGAGGATCGTTTGAGCTCAGGAGTTCGAGGCTGCAGTGAGCTATGATTGTGCCAGTGCACTCTAGCCTGGGCAACACAGCAAGACCCTGTTTCTGAAAAGAAGAAGAAGAAAAAAAAAAAATATATATATATATATATATAATTCCAAGGAGGAAGTCTGTGGTTTTCATTGGACTTCCATTATCTAGCCACATTAGTGACTTTGGAGATGTCCCTTGTCCCAGGCATGAGACATGCAGAATCCTTGGAGCCAAGGAAGGAGAGGAGCCAGGATTTGAACCCAGGCCACAGAGCCCAAGCTCTTAAGCACTGCATCACTCCACCAAGCTCAGGGAGTTGGTCCTTGCAGCATTAAGGAGAACGTCAAAATTGCAAGCACGCAACTGCCCAACAATGATGGATAGCGCTGCCTCTCCCCAGAATAATGTGCATTACTTAAAATTTTAACTGTGGATAGTGTGAAGCTATTAAAAATTCTTAAGCTGTAATGTAAAGTTAAAAATAAATAAATTCTAGACACAGCTGAGGCACTGCGTCTTCCAGGAGGCTTTGCTCACCCCCTCCCTCGCCAAAGGCTAGACCGGGGGCTTCCTCCAGCTCCCACAGCCGCCGGCGCCGCCTCCCCCACAGCTTTCACCGCACCAGGCTCTGACTTCCTGTGGCCTCGCCAGCTGGTTAACCCAGCTGCGGCGGGAGCCGGGTGGCCTGGGCTCAAATCCTGGCTCCTCTATTTTCTAGCTGTGTGACCTTAGACAAGCTAATTTGCCTCTCTGTGCTTCGTGAACTGGTACTAGTAAGAGCTGGTTGCAAGGGCTACAGTTAGGATTAAAGGTGGTGTCTCTTATAAAATGCTTGTCACACTCAATAAATGTCAGTTGCTGTGGCGTGTTCCTCTCTGCCCCAGACCGCGGAGGCCACAATCTTGTCTTATTCTTGCCTGTGTTCCAGGTACTCAGCATGGGGCCTCGCACGCAGCAGGCCCTGGGACAGGGTTTGCTGAATGAGTCCAGGCGTTCGTTCCACAAATGCTTACCGAGCACCTTGTCTGTGCCAGATCCTAGGGAGACAAAGGTGAACGAGACAGATGTAGTCTGTGCTCTCATGGGGCTTACGTTCTCCTTTGTGGGGGCGGGGCAGGGGCGGCATCGGCCAGTAAATAAATAGGTAAATAAGCAAGAAAACATAGGCTACTGCTCAGCACTATGGAGAAAATGAAACAGGTGGCGTGACACAGAGTAACTGGGAAGTGTGACTCCAGATGGCAATCAGGGAAGGCCTCCCTGAGGTGGTGACTGTGAGATAAGACCCGATTGGCAGGAAGGAGTTAGCCACGGGAAGAGCCAGGAGAACAGCCTTTCGGGCAGAGGACCCAGCAAGTGCAAAGGCCCTGAGGCAGGAATGCTCTCGGGAGGCCAGCTAGGCTGGAGGACGAGTGAGGAGAAGGGTGGTGGGTAGGAGGGGGGAGCCCAGCAGAGGCCCATCACGCGCACCTTGCCAGCAGGATAGGCAGCCTGGAGTTTACTCTGAGAGCCGTGAGCAGCCGTTGCAGGGGTTTAAGCCAGGGGGCGACCCCATCCCTGCACCCAGGAGCCCCCACACAATGGGAACTGTCCCAGCCGAAACCTGGAGGCATCTGCTTCTCAAGGCAGCGTCCGACCTCAGCCCGGAGGGCTCAGCCCGGGAGTCGCTACCATCCATCCTAGCCTTAGCCTCCTCGCAAGTCAGACTCGAGGCCCATTAATATAAATGAGGCCTTTGCTGACTCAATTTCCAAATGAGTCCAGACGGTCAAGATCTCTATTCCAGGAAATGTGAAATTTATGTAATGAAAATTAAAAGAGAAACTGGGGAAGCGGCGCCTTAAGTGCCTGCTTCCCGGGTAAGTGAACCGGGTCTGGCCTCTCGCAGAAGATGGATGAAGGTGCCAGCAGGGGCTGCTGGGAGCCCACAGCCAGCAGGGAGGCGGGGAGCCCCCCAGGTCCCCTTCTTTCCCTCGAGAAAAAAGCCACGATAATAATCGCTCACGTTCATTGCTGCACGCTTAGCCCTGTTCCCAGTGCCGCACTTACACGGATTGTCTCACTTAACACTCATGACAGCATCATGGAGTCAGCATTACTATTTTCCTCATTTTACAGATGGGGAAACTGAGGCTCAGATTGGCGAAATGACTGGATCAAGGTCACACAGCAAAATAGTGGCCACAATGGGACTCAGGTCTCTTTCACTAGAACTTCCACAGACCTTCTTGTCCAGAGCTCAGACCATGTGAATGGCAGAGAGTCAGAGAGACCTGGGTTCAAATTCAAGCTCCAACTGCGGAGCTGCTGTGACCTGGACAAGCCACTTACGTCCCTGAGGATCAGTTCATTTATAATCAGAGCCTCCTTGCCACAGGATTTGTCTCTGAATTAAAGGAGATAACGTACAAAGATGTCAAGCACAGGATTTTAACTGCCCTCTCAGACTGGTTTTAAAAAAGAAAAACAATTGTAAACTCATAGAACTGAAAAGTCTTAGGGTAACTGACTTCAGGTATGGCTGGATCCAGGAGGCTCTAAAACCATAAAGTCATAAGGGATCAGTTATGATCTAAAGTTTTAAAGGATCAGTTTTTCTCTCTCTCCATGTAGTGGACCCTCTCTAGGAGCTCCAGGGCTACATCATTCTTATCACTAGAAATCTTGTTGGAAAGAGAGCTCTTTTTCCCAGCAGGGCAACAAAAGTCCCAGGATTCACTCTGATAGGACCAGCTTGGGTCATGGACTCATCCCCTAACCAATCTCTATAGCCAGAGAGATGGACCGTGCTGATTGGGCCACCTGGGTCACATGCCCACCTCTGGAGCCTGGGGGAGGGGTACAGAAAGCCCAGGCAGCACTCCTTGGACTGTAAGCGGAAGAAGGTAGGTTCCCTAAAGGAAAATGGGGTGCTACAACCAGAAAAATAGAGAATGCATCCCAGGCCAGCACGGCTGCCAGATGGTGCTCATGGCACACAGTAGGCCCTGAATAAACCTATGTTCAATTGAATGAACAAATATCTACCCCAGAGACAGTTGTAAAAATAAAATAAACTAATATATGCAGAGTCCCTGGCATATAGTCAGCACTCAGTAAATCTTGTCTTAAGGAACAAAATGTGCTCAAACAGGGTTTGGATTCTGGTCACATGCCGATGAGTGTAGATTACGGAAGGAGCCCGCAGGAAGGGCTTCCCTTGCTGAGCCCGGCCTCCCTCACATTGCCCCAGGGCAGGGCTGGGACCAGCTCAGGGAGAGTGAAGCCCTCGCCTCGCGTGCAAATGTAAGGAGGCACCCAAAACTGAGTAATCAAGATAAGTAATATCTCGAAGCAATATTTTTAAAATAAATATCAATGCAGACGCCCATGACAAACAAATCATCAACATTTTAAATAAAGACACCCACATACAACATTTGCATATCAATTATATTTAAATATCCAGACACGCACACATATGAACATTTTCACAGACATATTTATATATATTTACTTAGATATGTACACAGGGCCACTGCATCGCATAACTCCAGGAGACCCCATTTCACTGTAGTCTGCGTGAATGGCACCCCCTGAATTGGGCAGGCATCGCCTCTGTGGCTGAATACGGCAGCCCTGCACATGAACAAACGTGCATATGTTGCCACCCATGTGCAAAGGCATAACCACCCATATAGCACCAAGTGTGTGCCACATATCACACATGCAGACATGCCAAGAGATAGAACTGCACCATACCCTCACAGACATGCTCACGTTCCTGCCTCAGGGCCTTTGCACCTGCTGCTCCCTCTGCCTGGAATGCTCTTGCCCCAAATAACCGTGTAACTCCCTCTTTCACTTCCTTCAGGTTGTGCTCAAAGGTCACTTTCTTGGTGGGGCTTTCCCTGACACACTCCTATCCCCATCACTTTTTAAAATTGCAGCACCCCCACACAGCCCTGCTTTATTTTTCTCCTTAGTACTTACAGCCATTTGACATATATTTTACTTTTCATCATATTTAATGTCTGCCTGCTCCACTAGAACATCAGCTCTACGTTGGCAGGGATTTTGTCTGCTTTGTTCACTGCTGTGTTCCCAGCCTCTAGAACAGCACCAGGCATATAGTAGGTGCTCAATAAGTATTTGTCGAATGAATGAAAGAAGCCAGGAAGATAGAGATTCCTGAGAATGAATGAGACCAAATTTCCCACTACCCCAGCAGGAAGGCAACCTAGGGTCAGATGTGGTTGATCTCAAGAACTAAGGCACACTACAAAGTACATTCTAAGTGCTGTGAGAGTACTATCTCATTTAATTCTCGTAACAGCCCTGTGAAGTAGTAATACTACCGTCCATCCTCATTTTACATTAGAGGGAACTAAGCCTCTGAGGGGTTAATTCACTTGCCCAAAATGTCAAGCACAGAAGAGGCGAAGCTGAGATTGGAACCCAGGCAGCCTGGCTCCACACAGCCCAGGCTCTCACACGCACGCACACACACATGCACACACGTGCACATGCACGCACACGGAGCATCACAAGGCCCTTCCAGTCTTCCAGCAACTCTCAGGAATGAGAACTCCCTTCCCCCAGACCGGGTGTTTGGGGTGCCCTCCTCCGCCAGTGCCCCTCCCTGCCCCCATTGTCCTCGCTGCATCCCAGCCAAGAGCAAACCTGCGTCCCTGGTGACGCAGGAGGCTGTAGGCTGTCCGGTTGTCATGGCGACAGCCGACGGCCCCTGTAAACAGTCTCGCCTCCGGCTGCCTGGCTGGCTCACTCTCACCACCCTCAGGAGCCGTTCCCGGGCCTCACTCCACACTGGACCTCTTCTGGGCGGCTGCGTGAGCCAAAGGTCCAGACACCTACCCCGCTTCCCACCTGGGGGGCCGCAGAGGCTTGGAAGCAGAAAACCTGGGTCCCCACCTCCCTTCCTGCCCCTTCTTGGCTGTGTGACCTTGAGCAGTCTCTTCCCTTCTCCATGACTCAGGTCTCTTGTCCTTGCTTTACAAGATGGTCATAGGGAATTCCTTCCTTCCTTCCTTCCTTCCTTCCTTCCTTCCTTCCTTCCTTCCTTCATTCATTCAACAAATAATATTTAACAAGCACCTGCCATGTGCCAAGCAACGGTCATGGCGCTGGGATACAGCAATGACCAAGACAGACTAGGTGCTCTGGGAGACAGACAACAAATTCTGGGGAGAAAATAATATAAGTGAATGTGTATGACTGGAGGGAACAGGACAGGGGCTACTTTTCTTAGGGTGGTCAAGAAAATGTTACCTCTCTGTGGAGGTAATATTTGAGCTAGACCAGAATGAGGAGACAGCCTTGCAAAGATATGGGAAAAGAAGTATTCTAGGAAGCAAGTATGGGATGTGCAAAGGCCCTGAGGCAGGGATGATGTGGCCTATTTAAGGCACAGAGGCCCTTCCCTCTAAACAATGCTTATAATTATAGGAGGGCAGGCCCAAGGTGTGGACTCTGGTGCTGCAGGTGGAGAAAGAGAAAGTGAACACCGACGAGGGATGTTGCTCAAGGTGGCGGGGAGAGGTGACCTCATAGCCAGCTGCTACAGATCTAGCCTCCAGTTCCTAGACAGACAGTCCTCAGATTTGGGATCTGAGCTTCTGCATCAGGACAGAGTAAAAGAATAGCAATAACAACACAACATGTTCTAGATGCTTTACATACATTAACCAGTTTAATCCCCACAACCCTAAGAGAGAGGTCACTGTTACGATCATGGTCATCCCCGTTTTACAGACAGTAAACTAAGGCAAAGAGCTACTCGCCCAAGGTCAATGCCTGTCGACTGGCACAGGTGGATGAATACACACCATGCTGGGTGCTCTGCAAACGAGCAAAGGGACCAAAGCCTCCGGGGTGGTGGGAACAGCGGCAGACGCGCCCTGTGTAGAGGACAACGGCTCCAGCCCATGGTGGGAAGATGTTCTACTTTTCCAAAATAAACCGGACTTTTATGTGACCTCTCCTGGTTTTAAAAAGTTGACTCGATTGTTATTTTAAATATCGGGCGGTGAAATAAAACACAGCATCGTTCTAGAGCTCTGGGTGGGACCAGCTACATAATTTGCAGGGCCCAGCGCAAAACGAAAATGCAGGGCCCCTTGGTCAAAAGCTGAGAATTTCAAGCCGGTGACAGCAGAATGTTGAACCCGACACAGGTCCCTTCTGAGCCGGAGGCCCCGTGCAAATGCCCAGGTTGACGTGCGTGAAGCCAGCTCTGCCTCTAACGTGGGCACTTCCTAAATACTTACTGAGTCAAATGGAAAGGGGGGGAAGGGGAGGAAAATGAGCAAGGATCTGGCACCTCCCATGTATCAGACGTGGCTCTATCTTAATAAAATAGCGAACACATAAAGCACCCACCACGTGCCAGGCACCTCATGTACTAATGCATTTAAAGCTCACACCAGCACCAGAAGATGGGGCCACCGGGATTCCCGTGTACCAGATACAGAAATCGGGGCTTGGGGACGCGAAGTCGCTTGGTCATTGCTGACACCTGAGAGAGAGAACCCGGGCTGGCCAGGGGTGCGGGAGAGCAAGTGGGGAAAGGGAGAGCAAGGCAAGGGGACGAGGAGCCACCCAGGCCGACTTCCCGAGCTGGGCTGCACTCAGGTCTCTGCCAAGACCGTGTGGAATTTGGGGAGGCCGCCGCGCTCCGGAGAAGGGCCCGTGGCATTTCTGAATCACGGTGCCATCCGCCCCGGGTTGGCTCCTCTCCGGCGATCCAATTACTAAATGTAGCCGCATTCTTTAAAAATGTCTTTCCTCTTATGTAATGCAATAGTGACAAACGCCAAACAGATGGTGCTGTGACAAGCTTTTTAAAAGTTGATTAGGAGCTCATCTTTCAGAATTAATGTATGGGCATTTAAACGAGCTTCGGCTGGACACGGAACTCAATCAAGGATCCATATGGGACAAATCGCTTGACGGATTGGCCGCGCTCACCTCCTTCCGGGCCAGGGTTCGGCGTGAAAGTTCGGGGAACGTTGATAGCCTGGGTCAGGTTGACTTGTGAGCAACAGTCAGAAGACACCTGGTTTGGACAGAGTGGAGAAGTGCCCTGGGCCCCCCAAAAGCCCAAGAAGCTGGAGCCTCCTCCACTCACCTTTTACCAAGACCTTTTTCCCAAACCTTTACGTCGTCTTGGAGAGAGCGGGCTGTTGCTCCCTGCTCCCGGAGGGAAGCAGGTTCGTCACAAACTATGTCAGATGCTGCCAGCGAGCTGTCCCCCCCCACACACCCTCTTCCTCAGCGTTCGGAGATGAGATCATTTCATTTGGAGCCAATTATAGACGGAGAATGCTGGGGATGTGCAAAGAATCTTCTCAGAGCCCTTCTCTCCCACCGACACAGGCTGTTCCCTGCCGGGCCGGGCAGGGACAGGAGACGGGGTGTCCGGCCCCAGGTTCGACCCCGGGGTTTGCATTCCTAAGCCACAGCCTGGCTCTGTCAAGCAAGGAGGCTGGGCTGTCAGCTAGATGAAGCCTGTTGGCCTTGAGAAGTTCAGAGCTAGATGAGCCCCTAGAGACCATCGCTGTTCAGATGGGGAAACTGAGGCTCAGAGAAGGGAAGCAGCTTACTCAAGGTCCCAGAGCAAGTTGGTGGCAAAGCCAGAGAGGGGGATGGTAGCTTCTCCTTGGCTTGAGTAGGACTGACCCCCTCCCCCACTTCCAAGGATGCCCACCTGCCCCAGCCCAGCCAATCAGAGCAGTCCCTCCCCCACCCCACCACCCTTGGTTCAGGGATATGAACCAGTGATGTGAGATGAGCCAGGTCACTAAACAGCAACCTCAGGACTTCAGCTGAGGCTGAGGCCACTGGAAATGAGATGCTCTCTTCCCCCACTCAGTGATGCCAAACTGGGAGGAAGAAAGCCTAGCGCTGCTGGCAGCCATCTCTGCCACCACAAGGTGCCAGCCTAAGAATGAAGACAACACAGAGGAGAGCAGGACCAAAAGAAAATGATACACCTTCAGCCTTTAAACACCTAGATCTAGCCATACCTGAAGGCAGACCTATTCTGGATATTTTAATGATGTGAGTCAATAAATCCCCTTTCTTGCTAAAGTTGGTTGAGCTGAGTTCTGTCACTCATCCCCCAAAAGGCCTTGACTATAAAGATTCAAGGTCCATAGGCGTAGGAGGTATAGGGCAAGGCTCCAAACATCACACGCTAAGTACTCTCTTCCTCCATCCCCAACACGTTTCTGATCTGGTTTTTTGTTTTTATTTTTTTTTTTTTAAGTATTGTCTAGATGGAGACAGCTCCCCTTCCCCAGAAGATTCTCTGAGTCCCTGCACAAGCTCCAGCACCACACTCCAGAGGGAGCTCCCAAGGTAAATGTCCCATTTCACGGTACCGAAGAGATGGCCCTGCCTTCTGGGTACCCAAACCCAAGCTGTTCCCCACCACAGCCTCTGCCTTCCTATTTGGTCAAGAGCGCAGGCTCTTGAACCTAATCATGAGTCCTTGGACAAGTCATTTGACTTTTCTGAGCCTCAGTTTCCTCATCTGTAAATGGGGAAAATATCACCTGCCTTACAGGACCCTTGAGGGAATTAAAACTAGCACCACCATTTAGGGGCTGGAAAAAAATGGCAGCTAGGGACTCCAAAAATTATACGGAGCCTGGGCAGCTGTCAGGCACAGGCTGCCTGGGAAGGCAGCACCTACACACATAAAGCGATTTCCACATAAAACGGCCTCCTGTGGCCGTTCGGGGGTAGAGGCAGGAATGTCAGTGGCCGGGGAACCTGTCCGGGATGTGAGTCGGGCAGTCGCTTGCTCTCGCCCCTCCATTGCCCCTTCGCCGGCTCCTCACCCCGGGCCAACCACACAGGTGCTGCCGAAATGCTCTCCCAGCGACTCATTCACACTCCCAGAGAGCAGGAACAGACAGTGACTCCCAGGAGCACCCAGAGTCCCGATTTAGGAAAGAGGATCAAGTAGCAGCGACATTTGGGCCAGTCCCTGCCCAGTCCCAAGGACAGATGAAAAAGGACTCCCCGGCCCCAGCCCACGGCAGGGAAGCCTGGGCCAGGCCGCTCAGAGCCAGTGGAGGGACTGAGCTGCGATTCCCCGACAAAGTTCTGTATTTACTGCGGCGGTGCCTCCTGGCGCGGCGGGCTCACCTCTGACACGGTCTTACCCGAGCCCAGGACGCGGCGTCCAATAACTGACTCCAGGGCCGGATCTTGCTACGCGACCGAGGAGCCTTGAAAACATCCACTAGATGGAAGCAGCCCGTCACGAAAGACCACATATGGTGTGATTGATTCCATTTCCGTGAAATGTCCAGAACAGGCAAATCCGTAAAAACAGAAAAAGATTAGTGGTTGCTGAGGACCGAGGGGTCGGAGGAATGGGAAGTGACTGCTAATGAGCACAGGGTTTCTTTCAAGGGGGACAAAAGGCGCTAAAATTAGCCCATGGTGATGGCTGTACAATTTTTTGCACACCCTAGAAAGGACTGAATTGCATACTTTCCACGGGTGAATGGTGTGGCATGTGAATTAGCTGTTAAAAAATATTAATAACAACTGACTCCGAACGGGAAAAAATTAGCCTCCTTTCCAGTCTCTAATAATTTTTCTAATTTGCCCAGGAGCAAGACTCCATTGGATGCTAGTGCATCCTTATCCTCTACGCTTGCTGATTTCTCGTTTGAATAAGGAACTGGGTTTCATGCTCAGCAGCTCAGCGGGCAACGATACAGACTTGTTTGGTTGCCATTGTGTTTATTTTTCTGATTTTCTTCTTATTATGGCAACCGACTGATTATTCATTGATATATTCTTTTTTATTCAACAAATATTTATTGAGCATTATTGTGTGTCAGGCACTGTTTTAGGCCCAGGGACACACAGACCCAAATCCCTGCCCTTGTGGAGCTGACATACTAGTGCAGGGAACCCAGGCAGTAGGCGCAGTGGGTGTAGCTCATGAGTTCGAATCCCCGCTCTGCCATGTACTAGCTGTGCAACCTCGGCCATGTGGCCTAACCTCTCTGAGCCTCAGTTTTCTCAGTTGTAAAATGAGAATAATAATCGTTCCTGACTCAGGACTCGGTAAGTCAATATGTGTAAAGGGCCGAGACAGTGCTTGGCACTCTGTAGGTGCTTAATAAGTGTTTGCTGTTATTATTTTCATTTATGATGGTGATAGAATGTTTTCTGTTTAAGCACATATACTTAAGTAAAAGTTTTCTTTTAAAATAAATTTATTTAAGTAAAAAAAGGGGGAGGGTCGGAGAGTCGATTTAAAAAATTAAGTGTACAATAAGGAGAATAGGTCAAAGGCCAGAAGAGTGTGTTTAGATGAAATCTGGGAAGTCCTGGACTGGAAGGGCACGTTAGCAGGGCTGTGACTCAGCTGGCACTTAGCGGAAACCTAACGCTATTTTCAGTGGCAACAAAACAACACGGCTTTTTCCCTCGGTCTCAGAATTGCAGACTTCTCCCCACTCGCTCGGCCTGCGGGTTTCCCTGCCGTCTCCGGAGGCTTTGGGAAGAGGGCTCAGGACAGCGGGGGACCCGGATGCTAGATGAAGACGAGGCTGTGGACCGCGGGGCAGGAACAATCTCGGAGCTGCCCCAGCCACTCCCAGGTCCCTCGGCACCGGGGGTGGCCGGCCGCCTGCCACAGCAGCAGCTTGTCCCTGCAAGAGACGCGGCTGGTTCAGGAGAATTATGACTCCCTGAGCGGCAAGGACACGTGCCTTGTGGGCCCTTCCTCCACGGTTTCTGTGCATTGTGTAAAGATGAACACGATCCAGGCTGGATTCATTGTTAGACACACATTATTATTGTCATATAGGGGTTTTCTTCTGGTTTTAAAAGAAATTAAAATTAAAATGGTTTTGTAGGCACTGGGCCCTGGGGGAAGTCAGCCTCTGGATGGCCACAGAGCCACCGACCCTCAGAGGCCACATGGGGCGATGCAGAATCAGCTCTGGGGGTCTGGGGAGGTGGCGCTATCATGCCCTTGCTGGGCAAACCTGGGCAACTTGGTTAACCTCTCTGTGCCCCCGTCCCTCCTCTGTTGGGAGGCAACAGAGTGGAGTGGCTAAGAACACAGGTTCTGGCATCAGGTGGGGTTTGCGACCCGGCTCCTCCTCTCTGAGGTGTTGGGCGGGTTATATGAGATGCTGTGTGCAGAGAAAATAAAAATGATAATAATAGCGAATCATTTCCGCAACAAGAATAAACACTTAATGCTACAAATGCAACCCCACGGGTGAACCTCGCAAACCTCATGTTGAACAACATTCTAAAGGGCACACCCTGCATTATTTCGTTTATGTAAAGCGGGGGGTGGGGGGGGGGTGGAACTAAACTACAGTGTTTAGGGATCTGCACCGAGGTGAGTAATGCTCTAAAGGAAAGTGCGCAATGGATTACCATGAAAGTCAGGACGGTGGCTTCCTTTATGGGGAGGGGACGGGCTGAGGTCAGGAGGGGACCCGAGGGGATCTGGGGGGCTAGCCGGGTTCTGTTCCTTTCCTGGGAGGTGACTACCCAGGTGTGTCTCCTTCCCAACATTTGTTAACCTGTTCATATATTTTTTTAGCCAATTTTCTGTAGACATAATTGGAATCTTTAAAAAATAACAGCACCCCAAGTAGAGTGCAGTGGTGTGATCATAGCTCACAGCAACCTCAGACTCCTGGGCTCAAGTGATCCTCTTGCCTCAGCCTCCCGAGTAGCTGGGACTACAGGTATGTGCCACAATACCAGCTAATTTTTCTATTTCTAGTAGAGACGGGGTCTTGCTGTTGCTCAAGCTGGTTTCGAGCTCCTGAGCTCAAGCAATCCTCCTGCCTCGGCCTCCCAGAGTGCTAGGATTACAGGCGGCAGCCACCGGGCCTGGCCAACTATTTAAGCTTCTAAGCACGACATCCGGCACATGATAGGTGCTTTATAAACGATAGCACTTAAAGTTACATTATTATTGCCATCATCACTATGTAAAATGAAAATAATGTCCTGTTCCTTGTTTCAAAAAGGCTTGGGAGGCCTGAGAACACACGTGTAAAGCATCTCCTTGGTGCCCGACACACAGTAGGTGAGTGGCTCATGGCGGGTGTTCCCTCTGCCTGTCCCAAACTCAGAGACACTTCCTGGGGTGACTAAATCCTCCTGCAATCCCAACGGACAAGCTAATCCCTCTCCGGGCCCGTGCCCTTTCCGTGCCCGCTCTCGCCAGCTGCCCACGGAAAGAATCCGGCTGGCAGCTCATCTCTCTCCTCGCTTTGATCCCCCGCTCTGCCCAGTCCTTCCTGGTGAGCTCATGGCCCCGTCGGACCTCCCGTCACCTGTTCTGTGAGCCTGGCCCAGGCGGGGAGTGGGTAGAGCCGCCTCTCTCCGACAGCCCTGGCTCTGTCCCCGGTGGAGGCAGGGGTCTCTGAGACCCCCATCTCAGCCTCACGAAAGCGCCATGTTTCACAGGCCAGAGTATTTGCATCTAAAGAGAAGTTTGGGATTAATCCAAGTCTTAAGGCTACAAAGACTTATTCTAAGACGGGTGGATAAGCTGAGGCTCTAAGAAGTAAGCACCTATCCCAAAGAATGAATCTCTAATAGTGGCGTCTCAGGTCTAGGACAGGTACATGGAAGAGAGGTCGAAGAGCTGGCAGCAAGGGCCGCCCTACAGTGTGATAATATTTTCGGACATTTACACTCGATCTTAGTCAAAAGGCCGAGAAGTGATAATATTGTTGGACATTTATTTATTGGGCACCTGCTATGTGCCAGGTTCATCACACTCATATTATGTCTCATTTTCACAAAGTAGGTTTTGTTATACCTATTCAGATGAGACAGCAGCTACCATTACTAAGGAGTCTGGGTCCCCACAATGCTCTGTGGTGGGGACGATCAGAGGTAGGTAGAGGCCTGGCCCAGCATCAC